>BKCP01006404.1:283211-297739 GCA_008636005.1 Striga asiatica
TCCTCCTCTCCTCCTCCCGTCTCCTCATCTCCTCCTCCTTCTCTCTCTCCGCCTCCTCTCTCATCACCCTCAGCTCTTCCTCCGCGCACGATACGCAACCCAAGATCACCGAATCCTTCTGCGGCCTCAGAAGCTCACCCAGAGTCGTGTTGCTCACATTGAACGACACTGCAAGCACATCCCTATCCAGTGCCCGCAGCACCGACGCCTGGCCCGCCAGAAACTGCGGATGGTTCCTCTTCGCCGAGGTACTAAAGCCCGCCAACACAAGCGTCTCGTTGTTAAACGAGATTTGGGCCATTGGATGGAACCTCGGCACCGCAAACACATCCCCTTGCTCAACCTCGAACCTCGTGTCCTTGCAGTGGGCCCTCTCCTTCTCCGAAATGCTTGAGCACACAATTCGTATCATGCCTCGCCCTTGCAAGACCACTGCTATTTCGGTTGCCGTTGGGTTCCAATGGGGCCCCATCATCGACCCCTACACGAAAAACAAACAAATAAATCGCCACTTTCTAATATCATGAATAATAATGATTAAAAAGAAAAGGTTGAACAACTACATCAAGAAACTTACTATTGTTAAGTTGACCATGAATAGACCAATGTCGGTGTCCTTGAGTGCGGACATTTTCTTTCGGGTCACTGTCGTGCTCCATCCGTTGCAGTTTTCGAAATCTTTGTCCTCTTTGAGAATGTTGAACAATTTGACACCCGATTTCTTCTTCTTCTTCTTCTTGTTCGGTTCGAATATGTTGTAGCTTCTGCTTGCTAGGAGGCTTGTCATGACCCGAGCTTCAAGATCAAATGCTGTTTCTCCCTTGGTTGTTTTAGAGAGTCGGTGTATTATTGCTGGTGGATTTGTTCCGTTCATTAATTCATCGATCACATCTTCCGGGACCTTATATCATAATTTTACACAATCAGTCGTGTTGGAGAGAAAAACAATAAAAAATAAAGTGAATGTATGAATACCTGGAATGCTGCTTGAAGAACTTGCCTGTCGAAGCCAAGTACCATGTCCCGGATGCTTGAATAAGGTCCGGTTGCTGGCTCCTGCATAATTTTGGGTTCCATTTAAAATTTCAAAACTATATTACAGAAAAACTCGGTTAATGAATTAATATTGGTGTGAAAAACAATTTGGAGCGCTTGTACATGAAGGTCATCTTTTGAGTTAGCAAAGATGGCGTGGATCCTGAGCTTTTGCCGCTCAGTATCGGTTTCCAAATTGCTCTGTATGAAAAAAACTGATCCTTGTTCTATTCTGAAAGCATCCCCTCTCTTTATATCTGTGCTCTTGAGATCATCTTCCTCTGTCCAGCTTAACTTCCCACTCCCTTACATCAACATATCCATAAACAGAAACACATTAATTCATTTTACTCACGATTTTCAAAAGCTCCACACCACACCACACATCCCAATATAATAACAAAACAGATGGGCCTCAATTAAATCACCATTATTATTCACATCTTCCATTTTTAACATAAACTATATTATAAGATTCAAAAAATTAATTTATTCTATTTAATTAAGTGACCGGTAATTGATCACGGACAAGATCTCGCGCAATAAAACATATGAGTTGAGGATTTACCGGTGTGGACATAAAAGACCATGTCCGCATGCAGAAGGGCGGGAAGGAAAAGTGAGTTAGGCTCCAAGGTGAAGAAATGAAGCAGATAGGAGCCGTTGATGTTGTCAGTGGCAACACGGACGGCTGAGATCTCTCCATCCTCGGTGGAAACCAGAGTCCTCCTCTGCTCCCTCTTCACTAGAAACCGCTCCTCACTGGAGATCGTTAACGGAAACAAAATCGCGCACCACAGGCACAACACCAGAATAGATCTCTTACCGGACATTTCTATGCGATGATATTTTAATTGTTTCACAAAAAGTTTTGTGTGTAGTGAAGTGTTGGGGGTTCGAGGATTCTTATTGATGCGAGTGTGAAGTTGTAGAGATGTTTTCTATTACGTGGCTTTTGCATGGACACGTGGAAGTGCGCCAGCGCCACCGGGCAATTTTGTAAAGTTTGTCTTTTCATGCATGGCCGCAGTGGATAAGATAGGCCTTTCGTTTGGGCTCATAATGGGCCTTGGATTTGTTGTTTCTACAACTAGGCTTCTTTCGGGTGAGGTCTCTCTATCTCCAATCAGATCCAGACCAGTTCTAATTTTGTCAACTACTAATATGCCGAAAAGGCAAGGCCTCTTAATTGAAGTTGGATTTGGGCTACAGCAAGTTGGTTTGTAATGTTAATTTAAAAATAATCTATATCTATATATCTATAAAAAGAATAATATATTTTTTTTTTTCCCAAAACGATAGAGGTAGTATATAACTAAAGAGAAATGCTGGATGTACAATATAAGTTTACAACTTTTACTTACAACCTTCCGTGGCATCATAAAACTGAAGATGTATTTTTTTATTTTACATACATAAAGAAACAAATTAAAAAAAAAAGAAATAAAGGACTTCACATCTAACCCGTCAGTTTGCAAAATCCCTAATCGACCAAAATCCCAAATTGACGAGGAAGCCAGAAGATTGAGCAGCCCTCTGCAACACTGCAACAAATACACATCTAACCGTCTGTTTACAAAATCTCTTATCGACCTAAATCCCTAATTGACGAGGAAGCCAGAAGATGGAGCAGCCCTCTGCAACACTGCAATAAATACACATCTAACCCGTATGTTTACAAAATCTATAATTGACGAGGAAGCCAGAAGATGGATCAGCTCTCTACAACACTGCAATAAATACACGCCCCCGAGACTAGATCTTCAGCTATGGTAATGAAAGACGGTGAGAATGGACTGTTGCTTGAATATGAAACTGTTACTACAGATTGTAGTACGAATATAGGTGCTCCGGAGACAGGTATGGAATTCAAAGATATTGACAGCTTCTTTGATTTCTACAAACAATATGCTTACAATGTTGGTTTTCCAGTGAGAAAAAGAAATTCGAGAAAGGATGATGACGGCGTCTTACGATATGTTACCTTCACATGTACTCGTGAAGGAAAAAGAGTGAGTGGCACAAGGGGTTTACTAAGGTCGCAACCAACAACTCAGACAGACTGCAAAGCTCGAATCTCGGCATCTTTAGATGATCATGGTTATTGGAGAATTAACACAGTTCATCTCGACCATAATCACAAATGTAGTCCAACTAAGTCGAGGTTATATCGATGCCATAGAGAATTGAGTGCAACAGTAAAGCGAAGGCTTGAAGTGAATGACGTGGACGGATTTCCATTGCGTAAAAGCTTCAATTATGCTGTAGTTGAAGCGGGTGGATATGAGAATATGACTTTTGTCGAGAAGGATTGTCGTAACTATATCGAAAAATTTAGACGGTTAAGCTTGGGAGAGGGGGACGCAGCAGCAATACAATCATATTTTACAGATATGCAAGCAAGGTGTGCTGGATTTTTCTTCTGCATGGATTTGGATGATGATTCTCGGTTGCGGAATATTTTTTGGGCGGATAGCCGAAGTAGAGAAGCATATAAAGAATTCGGGGACGTCATCACATTTGATGCAACCTACTTGACTAACAAATATGACATGCCTTTTGCACCATTTGTTGGCGTTAATCATCACGGACAATCAACACTTCAAGGTTGCGGTTTGATCTCGAATGAAAATATGGATACCTTCGTTTGGCTTTTTCGGACATTGCTTAAGTGTATGCATGGTCAGCCTCCTCTAAGGAATTATCACTGACCAAGACAGAACATTGCAAAATGCCATTCGGATTGTTTTCCCCAATACGAGACATAGATGGTGTTTGTGGCACATTTTAAAAAATTGCCGAAAAAGTTTGGATGTCATGTAGATAAAAGTTTAATTTTTTCAACAATACATGAATTGGTGTATGACTCCCAAACGGTTGAAGAATTCGAACAAGGTTGGGAGTCAATAACCACGATGTATGAGTTGTATGACAATGAATGGTTGTTGGGATTGTATGAGAACCGTAGTCTTTGGGTTCCATGCTTTCTAAAAACTTTTTTCTGGGCTGGAATGTCAACATCACAACGGAGCGAAAGCATGAATGCTTTTTTCGATGAGTACGTCCACTCAAAATCATCATTGAAATAGTTCGTTCAACAGTATGAAAGAGCATTCAGAAACAAGGTGGAAAATAATATGAGATGGAAAAGGAATTCCAAACAGTGTACACTATTTCCAAATTTAAAGAAATTAAAGCCGAGTTTGTGGGTAAAGCTTACTGTGATCTCATCTCTTCTTCAGAAGGTTATTTTGGGACAATTTACGAGGTCAGAGAAGATTTATTTTTTGGCCACCAGCGCAAGAAAAAATCATTTTTTGTCTATTTCAATAGGGACAAATGTGAAGTTGTTTGTAGTTGTCATCTGTTTGAATTCCGGGGTATTCTTTGCCGACATTCAATTGCAGTACTTATTCGTAGTGACGTCTCTAGACTTCCTGAACGATATATATTACATAGATGGAGAAGGGATGTCAGGAGACCATACACGAGAATTGTCTTGAAATATGATGGATTGAGGAATTCTCCGAGTCAATTGAGGTACGACAATTTGTGCACAGCTTTTGCCAAGGTCGTAGACCTCGCCGCAGACGATAAAGTTCGAGCCGGGCTGATTATGGAATGGATTCAATTGCAAGCACAAGAACTTTCTATGTTAAAACTTACTGGTGAAAAAAATATTCACGATGATCCTACTGGTTTCAAAACTCCATGTAGCGTTGACGGTGGAGACCCAAAGTTGACAAAAAGAAAGGGTGCACCAAGAAAACTTCGGAAAAGAAGTCCGTTAGAGTCGACTCCGAATAGGAAAACGAAGAAGAATGAGGTATCTTTAAGTTTATTCACAATGTTACATGAAATGCTAAAATAATCATTTTTTTTTATTATTGTTTTATGTATTTGCAGGCAACTTCAACTAATAGAGGAAAGAGACTTACAAAAGAGATAAAAAAGAAAACAAATGAGCCAAAGGTCTAATTTTGTCATTAATTCTTGATTAATGTTAAAAATCACTTCATTCGAAAAAGTTAAGATAAAGTTTATGTTACTTGTTTGTATTATAATGTTTTCTTTTAATTGTGTTGTGTTTTTCTTTTTCATTCTGTAAGATGTTGGAATTGGAGACAAGAGCTGAATTTGAGGTGGAAAATCAATCTTTCGTGAAGTTATTAACGGAGACAACAAATTTTACGTCCAATTCTCAAGGTTAAATCAATTTATGAATATGTTAATTTCTATGCCATAATGTATATGTTTAATTATTCAACCTTATGTTGTTGTTATTATTATTATTTTTTTTTGTAGGTAATGTGATTCAACAGTATTCACCATATCAAATGGGGGATGGCAGTGTTTGAAGACAGTTGGATAAAATGAGGTTTCGGTCATCAAGTTGAGAAGAAAATCTTTGAAGTATAGTGTCTGATTTTGTTGGTAGCTAGTGGATATTGAATTGTTTCCTGCTGAGTTTTCTTGTGGAATTTTATGTTTTTCTTTTGAAAATAAGCAGTAGATAACCCCCAAACAACCCCCCTTGTGGAATTCTCTTGTGGAATTTTCAGTTAGGCCTTTATACTCCCTTTGTGCTCCACTTAACATTCCTCAACCACTTAAATTGAAATGCCAATATGACCAACTTACCATACAGTAGGTAAATAGGTTAGGAAGAAGTATTATTATTACTTAATTGATGAGGTTTTTGCAGAAAGAGTTGTCAAGAGATAGCAGATTTCATATTAGAGTATTGACATTGAAACTTGAAAAACTAGTATTCAGAATCAAGAATCACTATTCTACTTGAGAAAAAAAAAATAACAATGACATTTAACATGTCCAAACTCTGCAATAAGACATCCCAATACAATACAACCTTTGCATTCATCACAGAATATGTTTACTGCTTCTCTTGAAAATCCATCCCGTTCCTGCACTCAAGATACATCTCGTCCACCAAACACAACCTCCTCTCTCTCAGCATCTCTTCCACCACACTTGCCTCTGCATCCACCGTTTCTTCCATCTCCTCCGTACTGTACACCTCAAGTTCTTGATCTTATGCCGGGTAGTTCCCGTAGAACCACTCCACGCCTTCGAGTCGTCTGACACAAATACTCTCCCCTAGTACTCTACCAGCGACTCCTTCACCAGCTCTGGCAAGAATTTCACCAGCCCATTGAGCGCCTCCCTCTTCTCGTCCGACGTCGCCCCGCACACTGGGCTCTTCATGGGCCCGCTCCTCCTCATGCCCACCACCGTGCTCAACAGGCGCAGCCCCGCCGGTGGGTCCTAGCCCCATGGACGACACGACCAGCCCATTGTCCTGACAAGCCCGTCTACAAGGGCTATATGCCCGGGACCAGCACGAAATCGAAGGCCCGAGGTTGGTCGTCTTTTGGAGAATCGATCCCGAACAGGTGCGTGGCTGTCTTTCGGATCTCCATCGGCCGCAGATGGCTGCTAGAGTGATGAGCACGACAGATTGCAGCAGATTTCGCCCATCAGGAATTGAAGGTCGAATTTAGGAATTTTGGGATTGAGGGGTTAGGGATTTTGGGATTGAGGGGTTTATTGCGAATGAATATCTTTCTTTCTGTTTGTTAATGCCACATTACTTTTATTAATGCCACGCCAGTTTGTAAAGAAAAGTTGTCAACACGTGTTGTACGTGTAGCGGGACTGATAACTAAAACCGCACAAAGTGCAAAAGGAAAGCAACCAACAACTGATAAGTACAATCAAATGCCTAAAACTGCGAGGACAATTCGAAGATCTTCTAAATCCTAAACTAGCAATCGCTAGAAAAGCAACTCAAACGACACAACACTACAAGAAACACAATAAAAACTACGAAACGATCCCAACGGGATAATGCCCGAGTGTGGGATCCCAACAGGATAATAAATTCACACTCGGGCTCACAGGGGCTAACGACCCAAGCCAAATACACATGACATAGACACACATGCAAAGAGTCCAAACCAAAACAAAAATCTACTACAAAACAAGACAAAGAAAAAAACACAAGCTAAGAAAAAAGCCATTCCACAGCAAATCAGCGACCTTAACCAGCGGAGAACAGTCGATTCAAAGAATAATCCAAGTCCAGAGGACAGCTTTCAAAATTGCCACAAGGCCTATACAAAAAGTCGAGCCCGAACACAGACCAAACTCTGAAACGACCCACCTCCAACTGAGAGAACGACGACACCAGCAACCCACACCTTTACAACCCGAACCCAACTAACACCACTAGTCAGGCTCGGTGGCTCCGGACCCCACCCGTTCCCAACACCAGAGAAACGAGAGAGTGAGCACTAGGGTTGAGCATGAGTCGGTACGGTTCGGTGATTGATAAATCTTCATAACCGTACCGAAGTTCGCAGATCACTAAAAATCGATCTCCAGAACTGTACCAAAAAATCAGTTTGGTCCGGTTCGGAGATTTTTATTTTTCGGTTTGGTTCGGTTCTGTTTTCAAGACTATCAGAACAGTTCGGTTCGGTTCGGATATTCGGAGATTTCTTATCATTTTTAAATTTTTTTTGAATGACCACGTAGTTATATTTTTTTTTATATATTTTTTTTAAATCCAACATTCATCAATACTTCTTCATACTAAAGATTTTATTTTTAAATCAACCTTAGAAGTAACCCTAAATTTTAGTTAAGAATAAATTCAACTAACATTGAAAATTTAAAATTCAAACAAAATATAATTTTATATTAAAGTAATATTTATTTAACCTTTCCATACCATGTTAGTTATAAGATAATCTAAGGCTAAGTATCGACAACTTTAAGTAAAACTTAAATATTTTTTTTTTAAATCTTTAACCTTTCATTCCATTTTTTTTTTTTTAAAGCAGGAGAAATTTAATTGTAGATCAAGTATTACTAAACATAAAATGTAAGTGAATCTTAATTGTTATTACTATATTTTATTTGCATTTTAAAAATTCTCAAATTATATAGGATCAAAGTTGACATAAAATATATTAATAACATGCATCTATTTTTATATTTCGGTTCTTCGGTTCGGTACGGTACGAGACAATTCGGTTCGTTCTCGATACGGAAATTTATGAAATATCCAGAACCGTACCAATTATTTTTTAGGTTCGGTTCGGTTCGGAGAAATTCAAACGGTCAACGGATATTTTTCAGTTCGGAATGATTTCGGTTCGGTTTTTGGAACGGTTCGGAATTCTCCGAGTCCCATGCTCAGCCCTAGTGAGCGCGGGACAATCCTGCAACTCTGACGACACAGCCGCCAGAGCCCCGCCCCACCCGAGAGCCCAAACACCTCCAACACCGCCACAAACCGCCTGGTGACCCGAGCCCCAAGCTCCCCCCACCAGAAAAAGGCCGAGGGAGGCCTCCAGATACAGAAACGGAAAAAGAACAGAGGGAGAGGATTACCACCAAATTGAAGACCAACCGGCGACCGGGAGGAAGATACCGAGCACGGACCGATTCCGGACCGTTGGCTTACCAACTCCATCTGCAAACCCTCGCTGGACTTGGAGAAAGAACTCCAATCTCAGGCGAACCACACCAACATCAGAGGCGAACGACTTCAGGGATGGGCCGAGCGGTCGAGGGCGACCACCGGTCGGAGTCACGCTGTCACCGAGGAAGGCAAAACACTGGAGCGAAAGGAGAGGAGACGGCGGATATTTGGGGATTAGGTTTTCCCTGGAGCGAAAGGAGAGTAATTTATTGAGAATAACTATATCTATAAAAAGAATAACTATTTAGTAAAATAGTGAGCAAAAAAATCTGCCAAAATTAATTGCATGATACTAGGATTTTTTTTATTTTTTTTAACCATAAAATCAAGCAGCATTTAATGCTCCTTTAAATGGTGGGTTTTATTCATTTTAAATCTTAAAATGGCAGCTAATGGTGGACGGATTTTTTCAAATATTCCTTAAATGAAGGATTTTGTTCAATTTAAAATTTTAAAAATCTCTACTTCAAATAATCAACTTTAATTTGAAATTCAATTTCTTAAATACATGTGTTAATTTGCATTTGTTAATTGTTAAACTGATAATCAACCCTATGCATAAATCTCGGTAAGCTTACAAATTTTTGAACAGACTAATTCACTAATGTCTAATTACTAATATAAAAAAATTATTTCACTAATGTCTAATTACTAATATAAATTCCTTATTTACGGTAACAACTTTTTTTTTTTATTTTTTAAAAAAGCTAATTTTCACCTATGATGCCTAATTACTAATTTTTGTTTGGTTGTAATATTATTAATACATATAATATTTTAGTCACATTTAAAAAGAAATTTCCGCCAAAAAACATTAAATACATATGATAAATGTTAATAGAATACAACGCAACATTAAATACAGTCTTGAATTTTTTTGTCTTTACTTTTGCAAAAAAACGCAAAGTTAAATATATTCTTGAATTTTTGCATCTTTAATTTTTTCTTTTAATCTCAGTTAGATATAAAATCTCAATTTATTTGTTATACATATTTTTGTTTGCATTAATTATTTTTAAAATTGATAAATCAAGCGTATGTTGGAATTGTTTGGCTGAAATCTTTTCTACTCAAATTTTCACACACTTCATAATTATTCGGTATCATGTAAATATTTATTTTTTATATAGTAGATAAATCTTCTCTCAAAACATTTCAGCGTGGATAATGTCTTTGTTTAGGCTTATAATATTTTAGATACTTCTAAATTTCGACAATTTTGTTTTTCACATGCTGTCTATATATACACATACATACACACACACACACACACACACACATATATATATATATGCATGTATATGTATATATATGTACACATATTCATATGAAGAGTTAAATTTAATTATTTTTAGACATGTTTTGTTTACAAAATAGTTTTGAAAAATTGTAGGTGACTTAACATCTTTCATACAGATGTGAAATTTAAATGTTTTTATACATGTTTTCTTTACAAAATAGTTTAGAAAAATTTTTGGCGACTTTACATCTTTCAATGTGTGTGGTGAAAAAAAGCTATTTCTCAAGGAAATTTCCCACTTCCTTCTCGCCAAAACCGTTCTCGTCTTCATCCTTCTTAAGTTGCCACCTCTTTGTGGCAGCTCCGACTCTTCTGTGGAGACGTCCTCCTGACGTGGCCTTCACCCTCGTTTCACTGTCCTCTCACCTCCTCCGATGGGCTTTCACGTTGGTGGTTTGAGGTGATGTTTCAGCAACGGGGGTGGGGTTGTGGTCGCGGTCTTCGGTTGGGTCCGCAGACCTTTTCCTCTTCTTCTTTGTCGTCTCCTGGGACTAAGATGGGCAGTTGCTTCTGGCGAATGAGTCATCTGGATTTTGTCCTTTAGATATTTTGTCGGGTTTGTGGTGAGGTTGGGGTCGACATGTTGTCGGGGCGTGATTTTGTGGTTAAATTTTGCTCAGTGGGTGGGTCTGCTCGCCGTCACCATTTCTTGGTGATAGGAGTGGGGGTTTGACTTGCACCTTGGCGAAGGTCTTGCTCGGGGGGCCGTCTTTGACTCTCATCTCCATGATGGCTCCAGTTACGTTGCTCCCGGCGTGCTAGCATTACTTGTTGTCGAGTTGTCTTCGTCTGTTTTCCTGGATGCCATGGCAGCAATAGTGGTGGTTGTTGTCTCGCGGGAGGGGTGCGTGTCTTGGGCTTTTAGTTGCGTGCGGTTATCAGCTGGAGGTTAGGGCTTTATGTTGTCCGTCTTGTTTTTCTTTCGGTGTTGGTGCTCCTTGGGTTGCGGTCGTTAGTTAAGGTGGCGGGATGGGCGTTTTGGCTTCAGTCTGTAGGAGTTGTATGTAGTGGTCTTGTGAGGGTGTTCTCCCATCCGTCGGCCTGGGTCGAGTTAGCCGTAGGGGGAGTTCTTCAACCCGTGTGTTTGGGTTGGGGGCTGTATGCTTCTCTGTTTTCCGCTTTGGAGACAGTTGGGTGGCGACGGTCTCGGCTGAAGGGGAGGGTGTTTTGTTGCTTGTTGTTTTTTTGGTTCTTTGTCGGTTGAGTGGTTTGTTTCTTTGTTTAGTTGTATGTTGTTGTTCTGTGTTTTATTTTCTCGGTTGAGAGTTTGATTTCTCCCTTTGGTAGTTGTGTTAGTCTCCTGTTGAGAACTTATGTTTATTTAGTTTAGTGTGTTGTGTTTAAATTGGTTCTAGGCTAACTTGGCTAGATGCCTTTAGGGTTAGTTTTTCCAACTAGATTCAGCTGAATAGTTGACTTTTTTGGTTATTTAGCTGCTCTCTAGGGTGTAATTATGTATTTTTATTTTATTGAAAGTCTATCGTTTGAAAAAAAAAGACTTTACATCTTTGAATAATAATATAGAAAATTTTAGATACTTTTGCATAGGTTATATAAGATTTTAGGTGTATTTAATATTTTAAACATAAATTTTTTATGTTCTTATATACAAGATAATTTTATATCGTTTACAATAAACTAATATACAGTACACTATATCACATGTTAACCCTCACATCTTTAACTTATAATTATTATTTAATATTACCCGCATCTTTAATTTATAATTATTAATTAATATTGTTTACCTTTTTCATTAATTCATAATCATTATTTAATATTATTTACCGTGCATCGAACGGGTTGTGCACTAGTTGTTCTAATAAAAAGTAGTTTCTTTGAGAATATTATAAGTTCTTTTTTTAATTGAATGTTTTAATTAGTAAGAGTTAATTTTGAAAAAGTTGTAAGTTTAGGTGAGATTTGGAGTTTGTACTAATGTGACATTAAATAAAGTAATTAAAATTGATTTGATGTGAAAGTAGGAGAGTGTGAATTAAAGTTGATGTGATATGTGATTATGATTGATTGATATTAATTACTTATATTGATAATATTGAAAAAGATTGAATTGAGTTAAATTTGAGTTTGTGATTGGATTTGTTTGAGCAAGATTTATATTGAGCATGCACTTAGATTTGAAATCGAAGTTGGTTCATAGTAGGGCTCTGGGAACCCGACCGAACCGGCTGGTTCAACCAATTGGACAAGAACAATCATCATTCTGGTTTGGTTAGTTGCATCAAACCGTCCAACTAGAGAACCGTTCAAGAACCAATTGAACCGATCCAAAACTGGACGAACCGGTGACCCAGGACCGGTGTTGGAGGTTCAACGGTTCCTACTCTTTTTTGTGAATGGTTGATTATGAAGTCATTTATATAGCACATTTTTTTTTTTTTTTAATTTGTTGTGTTCCAACGTGGGATAAGTTCCTTTGCTGAAATTATTGGCCCAATATTGGGCCTTACAAACAAATTGTACTCATTAAAAAAATATACTGTTTTTGAATTTGACTATTTATTGAGCTATATATATTCCAAAATTATTGAAGAAGAAAGAAGCAATGTTATTTGTTATACACATAATTTTTATTTTTTATTTTCTTATTCAATAATAAAAAACTTAAAATGTGATTTAAAAATGAAAGTAGAGTTTTTTCTATTCTCTCTATTTTGTAACTTAAATATAGAATAAAATTTTAAACATAAAAAATAAAATAAAAAAAGTTAACATTATTCAACACGCCGGTTGTATCTATTATTGCACTATTAATTAGGGAAATGTCATACAATATAAAATTAATAATAAAAATATATATAATTATATAATATACATATAAAATAAAAAATTGTATATTAATTAATCGGTTGGCCTAGTTCGACCACTGGTCCGACCAGTGAACCATTGAACCGGTAGCTTCACCGGTCCAATGACTGGTTCGATTTTCGGAATCGTGGTTCATAGGACACAAGTGGACACTATATAATTGTCAATTTATCCTATAAACTTAAAATAATTAAATACACCTAACATCATTACTACATAATTTCTTAATTTTCACTAAAAACAATTTATTTTTTCTTTCTTCTTTTGATTTGGTATGCATAGATCTTACGACGGAAGGACATGCGCCGTGCCCCATGCGCCGTGCCCCATGCGTCCAGTCGAGATCACTGCCAAGTACTCACAAAGTAAAAAAAAATAAAAAATGGAAGTTTTAATTAGATATGGCCACGGGCTGGCTAGCCTCAAAACCGACCCGTAGTCAATGGGCCTTGAACTGGGCCCGTGGTTTGACCGGACTGGTTACGGGCCATATATAAGTAATTTTTGAACTCTCGAGCCGATTCTGAACCGCAACCGACCAGACGATTTGGCCTTTTTTTATTTTTTTTTTAATTTTTTAACTGTTAATTCATATCCAATCACACTTTTACTAACCAGAACTATAAAGCGTATGAAAAGTATGACATAGAAATGCCACAAAGTAAAGGGCCTCGGCCTAAAGAAAATTGGACCGCTCTAAAGCGTTCAGCCCTTTTGGATTTCTTTCAATCTTTTTTTCTCTTATTTTTCTCAGTGAACACCATCCAACTTTTTTGTGACCATGCTTTTTCTGTTTCTTTCCCCCTTACTCTTTTCTCTCCATAAGAGTAAAAAGGGGTGTCTTCCACTTAGGCATGTGAAAAAAAAAATGAAGGAATCAAACTATTATATCAATCATAGTGGTCATAAAGAAAAAGACTCATGATTCAAAGGGTATTTTGTGGAGCAAATCAAATATATACTATGGATCATCTTAATATTGATCAAAAAATAATTGCAAGGACCACCTTTCTATTGCATGCATGTATTTTAGTTGGTTACCTTATAAAAGAGAATCTCTCTCCGTGAGTGCGTGATGGGCTCATTCATCATACACNTCTATTTTGTTCGACTAATATTTTGCATTTACAATTTGATGCATTAATTTTTATTGTGTGTCGGCTGAAATTTGAAAGTACAAAATCTAAAATAAATTTAGGAATTTAATAGATAGAGAAAAAACGAAAAAAAAAATAAAATAGTATGTCATTCGCTAATTCTGGACAAATAGGCTAGAATTCAATGTTAGATAATCAATTACCTAAACATCTTCTATCAAAAGATATCATTTGAAACTTTATGTAAGAATCATTTTGAAAAAGACAAAGTTTAAAAATATCAATCGCTCATATCTCTAATAAAACACTGGCGAATAGAATTGAATGTTTTCTAGGGATTTACACAACGATTTGTCTTGGATGAAGAAAATCATTAAAAATTTTATATAATAATTATTCTAAAAAGGAAATGTTTAAAAATATCATTCGTTCATATCACTAATAAAACACTGGCGAATAGAAATTGAATGTTTTTTAGAAGTTTACACAACATTTTTTCTTAGATGACATAAAATAATATGACGAATAAGAATAAAAAAGTTTGGATAAATAGAGTGGAGAGTTTCAATTTGATATAGATAAAAAATAACGATTGGACAAAACTAACACAATATAAAAGTTGCTTTAAAAATTTGAACACTAAAAAATTATAACGAACTGACAAAATGTTAAAAATTATTGTATCAACACTAAAAATGTTAAGTGCAAAAATAAATTAAAAAAAAAAAAGAAAGAAAAAAAAGAAAAAAAAAAAAAA
>BKCP01006404.1:297768-347101 GCA_008636005.1 Striga asiatica
AAAATGTTAGTGGATAACCATGAGTAAATTGCTAAAACTAGTGCAGCAAAAAATTTACCTTTTTTTCCAAAGCCATTAATTCTAATATAAACGTTTTTCTTTGCTTTTGAGAGTTGGCTGAAATGGACGTGACAAATCTTTTTATGATTGGTATTAATCAGAATCTCAACCCAACCAACACCCTGTCTTTTGTATGCTACAAGCTGTCTCTTTGTTTCATTTCTCTATTTTTCGTTTTAATAATAATCTATGTTGTGCGTGCCCCGTGTATTTTGAAACTTAGCTCCTAAGTTCTTGACTTTTATTGTTTTCTTTATAGAGATTTCTTAGAAGTAAAAACCATGTTTATATCATTTGTTACACAATTACCATATATGAGTTCATGACCTTTTGGGGTGTTGTTTAATTAAAAAAAAAAAAGTAGCTATTTTCTAAAGAATACGTGTCTTGATATAATAGGTTTACACACATTTTGCGAATTGTATATTATGATCCAATTTAGGCCGGGTTTAATGCACCAAACCTTCCTGTATTATACAAAATCTGCGCGTTTCCCCCCTGTATTTCAAAAATTGCGTCAGACACCCTTCTATTAAGGTTTTGTATGCGCAAAACACCCAAAATCGTCTAAATTTTGGGTGTTTCGCGCATACAAAACCTTAATAGAAGGGGGTCTGACGCAATTTTTAAAATACAGGAGGGAAACGCGCAGATTTCATATAATACAAGGGGGTCTTGTATATTTTACCCTTAGGCCTTATACATTTTCTGTTCAAACATCTATATCTTATTTGTTTATAGATGAGATGCATATCTACATAAACTGATAAACACACACATTTAGTTATTTTTCACATAGTTGCATGTGCCATTTATTTGAACAAGTATCGCGCAATTTTAAGCTCCTGTCAATAATATTTGCTTATAGTGATTCGTTCAATTTTAAGGTTGGAAATAAAATTGTTTGTGTTTGATTGATTTTACTAGTGTGTGGCCCGTGCGATGCACGTAATAAAACAATATTACGATTGTATTATAAATTAAATATATAAATAAGATTAATCATGATTTATTCATTGTTTTTAAATTAAACCGGGTTGGAAACAGTCCGACTGGATGGACCGAGAACCAGTTTATAACCAGTCTAGTTCGCTTGAATAAAATATTTGCTATCGAATCCGTCAACACCAGTCGGTTGGACTGGTAGGATCGATACGATTTTCTAAATAAATTTTGTTACATTTAAAATTATTTGAAATAAAATTACATATTTAAATAAAATAGAGATTTATAAATTGTTTATCAATTAATTTAAATATTTGAATTTATAAATTGTTTAGATATTTAAGTAACACATTTTATTTAAATTTATTACAAAAGTACTATATATATATATATTAAAATGTTTATAAATTAAAATCTGAACAAACCACAAATGATTTAATGGATCGTTTCGATGACGCTTCGATTATGAAAACCATATTCACAGTACATTAATAAAAATTATATTAAAATATTATTTTATTCACATAAATATTAATAAAATGATGTATAACTATTCATTAATCATTAAACATGTTGTCATAAAAGTATTGTTAATATGATTATTTGAAGTTTGGACAATTGGACTACTTCACATTCACGTAATAAAGTATTTTCAATATTAAAATTTATATTTAGGTTCAATAATCAATTTGGTATGGTCAAACTGATACATAACTTAGTCACCTGGGACCATCCAAGTTGTGTCAAGTTTTTTTACTATTTTAAATATCACCTAAAAGTAATTTAATAAACCTGGACAGTACCCTAATTCAATCACCCGATTGATCCAAAGAAATTTTCTTATTTTCTTTAAATATATTTAATTTTATGAAATAAAAATATTTTATGATTCATATAATAAATGTCTAAACCAAATGATAGTATATTAAGATTATAAATTATATATTCTATGATGAATTAATTATTTTTAGTTTATGCATATTAATAAAAAAATAAACATAGTAGTTTTAAAACAATTAAGATTAATTGATAGATTATGAAATTTAAAGAATATTTTTAGCGTTCAATATTTTTTTTTTTTGAAAGACACAAATACAAAGATCGATATTCTAAAACCTTTGTTATATTTTAAATTGAGATTTTAAAAATATAGAGACCGAGATTTTAATGTTGTTCGTTGTTATATATATATATATATATATATATATATATATATATATAGATTTTGAAACAAAAAAATTGATATTTGACTTAATTTTTGTAAAATTTGAACTTGAGGAAAAATTTAAAGAGATGAATTTCAATTGATTTGAAATTCTTAAAACATTAAGAATTTCGTACATGTTGAAACCAAATAAATCGAAATTCATTATGATTTGTTAATTTTCAGGAGGTTTGTTAATTTAAAGTGGCCAAAATCCTTCATCTATCGAATGATTTATTTATCCGTACAAGAATAAAAGCATGTGATGAGAATTTTTTGGAATTCAATTTGAACAAAATCCTTTATATTAGGAAGAGATTTTGAATTAAGCCCGATTTACGGCAACCAAGCTGAGACAACTCAAATTCAAAGACAAAATTTTCGGATGTTTGGAATCTCACAATCATATTTTTAGAATCAAATATGAGGGATTTTGAATTTAAAATTATATTCAAATGATCGAAATTTTCAGAACTAAATGGAACCAAACCCACCAATTTAGGCATCATTTAATGCTGCTCGAATTTTTGAAAAATAAAAAATAAAAAAAGTTACTAAGAATGATAGGTAATTAATGTTGACCGAAATTTGACCTACCATTTTTTAAAAATGGTAATTCTTATTATATATATATATATATATATTGGATAAAGTGAGTTATTTAAAAAAATTGATTAAGTAAATGATTGAGTAGATTCTCTCGGCGGAGAGCGAACCAATTCTCTCGGCGGAGAGCGATCCATCTTTTTCCAGTTTTCGATCATCTCTTTTTCATTTTGTTCTCCCCGACCTTGTTTGTATTGAATCAATCCTGCTCTATCATCGCGATAATTTTCTGGAGAATTAGGGTTCTGGTACCTATGGGCTCCTCGACTTGCATAGGGCAAGATGAAGATTTGGCACAAAAGCTTCAAGGCGTCTCATTGTCTGCTAAGGAAAATACGTTCATTGATATTGCCAAGAACGACATAAGAATCAGTGATGAGGAATGCCAGCGTAGCCTCTTTGGCAAAATAATCGGCGATAGAAAAGCAAGCTGGATAGGTCTTCGTCGCACGATGAGCCAAATTTGGAGATTGAACCAGCCAATGGAGGTGAAAGAGTTGGGACACAATTTTTTCCAATTCATATTCCAGAGCAGAGATGATATGGAGAGAATAGCCAGAGGCATAAATTGGGTATTTGACAATCAATACCTTATACTCTCGACATGGACGCAGGGGCTTAATAGCAAACACAAGATTTTTCAGGAATTGAATCTTTGGGTCCAGGTCTATAATGTACCCCTAAACTGGCTTAGCACAGATGTGGGAGTCAAGATTAGATCGGTGTTCCAAGAAGTAAAAAATGTGGTAGTTGTCGGAGCCGGTTTTCATGGGGGTAGAATTCTTAGACTCTTAGTTAAAATCAATCTTCATGAAGCTCTGCCTCGCTGTGCTAACTTGAGACTAGATGGCCAAGAAGTTAATGCGGGTTTTAAGTACGAAAAATTGGTGAACCACTGCCACTATTGTGGGCATATTGGGCATCTGGACAGAAGCTGCGAAACAAGAATGGAAGACATCAGAAACAAAACAGTTCAAGAAGGCCAATATGGCGATTGGGTGCGCGCCATTGATGGGTACCACTGGACAGGCTATAACACCTCTGACTCCAGAAGTCCTTCTAAAACAGACAAACAACCAACTCCTTCTCCCTCTCAATCATCTCCCCCTCTCACAACTAGCAGCCAGATGGAAGACAACCAACAAATCCAACCCCTCCAACCTAAACCCCCCATTCCAAATACACCAACCCTCCCAGAAACAGACACAGAGCTCTCACAAACACCAAATACAGAAACTAATAACAAAGCCATATGCCTTGTGGATGATAACCAACCTCAGTCTTCGGAGTTAATGGTTGTTACTCCAGCCCCATCTTTAACCTTGCCTGCACAATCTAAACCAATGGACATAGAACTTTCAGCAAATGCATCCTGCCACCACAAACAGCCCAAACTCCTGCAACAATCACAAACCAAGCTATGGAAAAGATCTACAACCAGAGTGGGAAGGCTCTTGAGACAAGACACTAAATCACCACAGTCCACTACATCCATTAGTGGGAAAAGATCCAGAGCTGATAAAGAAGTTATAATTAAAGATCAAGAAGAACCTTCTCTCTCGGACAGTAAAGAGGACAACAAACAGCTGAAGATTTCTTCCGGAAAGGTGGGGGTGGCCAGCCTCAAATGGCACCCAAGTGACAAATGTTAGCCGTGGTGTGGAACTGTAGAGGGCTGGGTGGGCCCTCTACGGTTTCCCAAATCAGAGAGTCTATCAGGACTCATCACCCAGTTTTCCTATTTCTATCTGAAACAAAAAAACAAAATGGCTTTGTTAAATCTGTAATTAGAAAGCTAGGTTTTGATAATAGATATTTTATGGTTGATCCCTCAGGTAGCAGAGGAGGCTTATTACTTATGTGGTCCATGGACGCTCAAATTCATAACATCACCAGCTCTGACTTCTATATAGCGGTGGAATTTTCTACTGATCATGTGAGCAAATCCTGGGGTATTTTTGTATATCTGAACACTTGTCCTCAAATCAGATCAGAGCAAAGGGTGCAGCTTTAGAATGAGAGACACAGTTGGGGAGCTAAGTGGTTCACAATAGGGGACTGGAACGATATTCTTTCCAGTGATGATAAAAGAGGGGGTCTCAAAAGGCCTGAGCGCAGCTTCTCCGGATTTAAAGACTTCATCAATGCAATGGAGATGGATGAAATCAAGATGGAAGGACATGGCTTTACTTGGTGCAATAACAGACTTGCAGAGGGCATGGTAGAGGAAAAGCTCGACAGAGGATTTGGATCCTTAGACTGGCTCTCAGAATTCCCAAATGCCACTATATCCACGGTGGCCCGCAGCGGTTCTGACCACTCAATGCTCATGCTCAGACCAGGGACCAAAAGGGGAAGAACCAAACATCATTTCCATTTTGACAAAAGATGGCTCACTCGAGCAGATATTCAAGAAGTGGTCGAGAAGGCATGGTCCATACATACAAATGGCACTCCTTTCTTCCAGCTGAAAGAAAAAATCAAGAAAACTAGGCAAGCTTTGCTTATCTGGAGTGCCAACTTCAAAACTCAAAACCAGACTCTCATTGAAAACCTTTCAAAGAAGCTGGAAGCTTTGCAAGAAAACAGACTGACTGAAAATTGGGATTCTTGGAATGCTACTAGGAAAGATTTAGAAGCAGCACACAAGAGGGAAGAAGTTTTCTGGCAACAAAAGGCAAAAGCACATTGGCTCAGAGAGGGTGACAGAAATACCAAATTCTTTCATGCATACACCATATCCAGAAGAAGACAAAATGCAATATCCAGGCTTCTCTCTAGCAACAATAGAGTCCTCACCACTCAGCAAGAACTCCAAAATCATATCTCTGAATTCTATGCCAATCTATTCACATCAGAAGGATCTTGGGGAGGGGACACTATGCTTCACCACATTCAGCCCACAATTACCTCAGAGATAAATCAGTCCCTTCTCAAGCAGGTTGATGAGGAAGAAATCAGAACAGCCCTATTCAGTCTGAGTTCAGATAAATCCCCGGGAGAAGACGGTATGACAGCCATTTTCTATCAACACTTTTGGTACTTGATCAAAACTGAACTTATTGCTGCCATCAAGAGTTTTTTTCATGAGAATGGCTCATTGCTTAAGTACTGGAATCATACCATTTTAACCCTCATTCCTAAATGCTCAACTCCAGAAACTCTTTCTCAATATAGACCAATCAGCCTATGCACTGTAGTGTACAAAATCTTATCTAAAATTTTAGCTTTGAGGCTGCAATCTTGCTTAGACATTTGTATCAGCTTCTCTCAATCTGCTTTTCTGAAAGGGAGACAACTCTTTGACAATGTTATCATAGGACAAGAGGCCTTTCATTTTTTGAACAGACACTCTTCAGGGAAAAATCACTTTATGGCTTTGAAGTTAGATTTGATGAAAGCATTTGACCGTGTTGAGTGGATCTGTATAAAAAAAATCATGCTTAGAATGGGCTTCAAGAAGGAATTTGTGCAGCTTATTATGATCTGTATATCATCAAGCTCTTTCTCTTTTAAAGTCAATGGTACTGTTTATGGCTATGTTATACCTTCAAGAGGAATTAGACAAGGGGATCCACTATCCCCTTATCTATTTATCATAGTGGCTGAAATGCTCTCTGCTCTAGTTACTCATGCTGTTGAAACAGGGGAACTAACTGGCTTAAGGCTCTCAAGGAATGGTCCAGTGGTGTCACATTTGCTTTTTGCAGATGACTCTCTATTTTTCACCAAAGCTAGTAATGATCAAGCCATCATCTTACTCAACCTCCTGGAAAGATATAGACTTTTCACTGGCCAAAAAGTTAACCTGCAAAAATCAGCAGCTTTTTTCAGCAGGAACACACCTCAATGTCTACAGAACAGCATTTGCACCACTTTACAGGGAATCACCTCACATAGATCCACAAGGTATCTGGGCCTTCCACTTGGAATAGGCAGATCAAAACTAGAAGCTTTTCAATTTGTTATGGATTCAGTCAAGGCAAAGCTTCAAAGCTGGAAATCAAAGCTACTCACACAGGCTGGCAAAGAGGTTCTGCTAAAGGCTGTGATCCAATCTCTTCCTGTCTTCTCCATGTCTTGCTTCAAACTCCCAGCCACTTTATGTGCAAATATTTCCAAGCTGTGTGCTCAATTTTGGTGGAGCAAAGGGGAAGATCAGAGCAAAGGGATACATTGGAAAAACTGGAACTTCCTCTCCCTTCCAAAAAAAGTTGGTGGCTTAGGCTTCATTGACATCAAAAACTTCAACATTGCTCTGATATGTAAACAACTCTGGAGAATCCAAACTCAGCCTCAGCTCCTGGTAAGCAAGCTTCTGAAAGATAGATATTTCCCTGACTGCTCATTGTTTGATGCTGTGAAAACACAAAACTGCTCCTGGCTATGGTCTAATTGGCTGGCAGTGCTTCCTCTTTTTGCTAAAGGCTTTGCAGTAGAGATTAGAAATGGTGAACTAACCAGGTTAGATGATGTTAATTGGGTGCCATCTTTACTCTATCCAAAGCCTAACATACTGGAAATTGCCAGAGGCCACATTACTTGGGTTAAGGAGCTGCTAAATGAAACAGGGAATGGCTGGAACACTTGGCTTGTTCAACAACTGTTTAATCACTCAGACAGTGCAGCAATTCTCAAGATCACTACTCTAAAGCCTGGAAAGCAAGACAGACCATATTGGAAATTTGATAGCAAAGGAATATTCTCAGTCTCCAGCACTTACTCTCATCTTTCACATCAAAAGCTGCTGACTATGGACATACCTGGGTCTAGCTCCTCTGCAGGTAACTCTCAAGCTTTCTCAAAATGCTGGAATCTGAAAATAGTGGGAAAAGTAAAACACTTCATTTGGAAGTGCATTACCAACTCACTACCTGTCAAAACTAATCTGTTTAAAAGGGGAGTTAATATTGATGTCACATGTCAAGCCTGTGGAGAATTTCCTGAAACCATTGAGCATCTACTCTTCCACTGCCAAGCAGCAACTCTAGTATGGGAATTATCACCTGTTACTTGGGCAGGCCTGCCATCAATTACATCTTTTAGATACTGGTGGAACCATATCTGCACACTAGGGACTTCTGACACTTCCGAAGCCAGAATACAACTCACCACCTACTTACTTTGGTGGCTATGGAAGTCCCGGAACCTTTGGATCTTTCAAAGCCAAGCCATGCCAGCACACTTGATCATCAGAGCAGGTCTTGAAGAATGGTTGGAATTCACTCAACTGTCCAACTAATGTTTAGTTCTAGGTTAATGTTCTTGTAATTTTAATTGTTGGAATATTGATGTATATTAGTCTCTTTGTCCTTTGTCTCTTGTTTTCTCTTTTGTTTGCCCCGCTAGGCTCTCGAGCAGTGGAGGGGTTCTAGTCGAGTTTTCTTCTTATTTTCGGTTAAGTGTGATCTAGGCCGCTTGTAGCGTGTCCTCTCATTTTTATCTTTCGGGTGTGGCTCGTTGTACTTTCGAACATTGTTCGCTTTTGGTTTGGAGTTATAATACATCTATCGTTCCGGAAAAAAAAAAAAGTAAATGATTGAGTGGAATATTGAGTTTGTATTTAAATAATATTTACAATGTAATGATTAGAGTTGTTGTCATGTAAAAGTACGAGAGAGAAATGTTATTAGAAATGATAGTTAATATTATGTGAGTAGATGAATAGTGAGTTAACGACGATGTGATGTAATTGGATGATTGATTGGTATTATTTAATTATCTTGATAATATTAGAGAGAGTT
This sequence comes from Striga asiatica, assembly GCA_008636005.1. NCBI lineage: Eukaryota > Viridiplantae > Streptophyta > Magnoliopsida > Lamiales > Orobanchaceae > Striga > Striga asiatica. The sequence goes on from BKCP01006404.1 coordinate 306,328, forward strand.
AAGTTGGATTAAGTTAATTTGAGTTCAATTTTGAGCTAAAAATTTATAAAAATTATTGTCTGATTAGAAATAACTGGGTTTATAAAAAAGATTTCATGAAATTTTATGGCTGCGATTGGTTATAAAATAAATTAGTTATTTTTGCTGGACAAATTTTTTATTTTTTAATAACAAATCAACTCAAATTTGATCCAACTCAACTCTTCTCAAAACGGCAGAGGAAACTATATTAATCTCAAAGCGAACATAGTTCGAATACAAGAGTCTACCAATCGAAACAGCAAACTGAGATACTCGCATAAAGCGGTCTAGAACCTCTACAATACAAAAAAACCGGAGAAAGAAACAGAAAGAGTTTGACCCCCGGCACTGCTACAAAGCCTAGCAAGAGATCTAACTCAAACCAAGAAAACAAAACCATAAAAAAGAAACAAAGACAAATTAAACTAAAGAAACAACATCTATGAACTTCATCCAATCAGCATGAGCAATCTGAGAGAGTTTATTTTCCGAGATTAAAGACTTCTGAAAAATCCACAAGTTCCTCGACTTCCAAAGCCACCAAAGCATATACGTAGTAAGTTGAATTCTGGCTTCAGCTACTTCAGAATTGTCAAGAGAACAAATGTGATACCACCAGGTCTTAAAAGAATCTGTGCAGCACTGTAACCCATCCCAACTCAAAGGACTCAGCTGCCATACTGTGATTGCTCTTCTGCAAGTGAAAAAAATGTGCTCAACAGTCTCAGCTGCTTCTCCACACATAGAGCAAGTAGTATCAAGTTCTACTCCTCTTTTCTTCAGATGAACTGCTACTGGTAGGGTACCTGCAATGCATTTCCAAAGAAAATGCTTGATATCAAGTATGGCTTGACTGTCTGAGTTATTGAAAACTTGCTTGACAAGCCACTCATTCCATTGATATCCATTACTGCGCATCAATTCACTGACCCATATATGATGATCCCTTGCAATGGGAATGATAGTAGGAGTTGGCTTATTCAAGTTTGGCACCTAGTTCAAATCAGTAATTCTGGTACTGACCCCATTCTTGACTTCAATCTTAGGCCATTTAGCAAACAAAGGCATCATGTCCATCCAGCAATTCCACATCCATGATCCACCTTGAGTTTTAGAGGCATGCACAAGGTAGTTTTGAGGAAAATACTTGTCCTTAAGCAGTTTGCTAACAAGAAGATCAGGGTTAGAAGCAACCCTCCACAACTATTTGCATATCAAAGCTTTGTTGAAGAGCTGTAAATCATGAAACCCCAGTCCAGCATTGTCTTTGGGAAAGGTAAGAAAGCTCCATTTCTTCCAGTATATTCCTTTTGCCTGGTCTGAGTTAGATTGCCACCAAAACTGAGCACAGAGTTTAGCTATTTCAGCACAGATAGACACCGACAAAGAAAAACAAGACATAGTGAAAACAGGGAGGGCTTGGATGACAGCTTTTAAAAGAACCTCCTTTCCTGCAGTACTTAGAAATTTGGACTTCCAGCTGGTAAGTTTTTTCCTCACTGAAACTAATAGTGAAGTGAATAAGATTTCACCCGGGCTCCTTCAACTCGAACGGCCACCGGACCTGCAAGAACCCAACGCCAGGATGGGTCCCAGCGTCGGGCCTCTGACGCTCAAGTCTGTATCACTCCAAATCCTAAGAGTATAATTATGAATGTAGAGAGAATGAGATACCTTAGCCCCCTTTTATAGGGGAGTGTACCTTATGGCCCAAGTTGGGCTTGTCTAATAGCATCATGCCACGTGTCCTAGCCATGTGTAGGCTTATTCTTCAATATATTCCCTTTTTATCCATTAAACCCGGTCTAGTATAATATCCTATATCATCTAGTCCCCCCACTCTGGTCGAGTAAGCATGACTCGATCCAAGAGTGAAATTCCTCTTCCGGCTGTTTTCGTCAACCTGCCACTGAGGTTATAATTTGAATAAATCATCGACCATCAAATAGTCACCAAACCTCCAAATGAGCATCGGGACCCCAAATGAACACCTAATGACCACTAAGGTCAGAAACCGAAAGACCCGCCACTGGGGTTGAATACCGAAAGACCTGCCTCTGAGGTCGAATACCGAGAGACCCGCCACTGGGGTCAAATACGGAAAGGTGAACAGCTAGTGAGGTTCAAAACCGAATGACCCGCCACTGGGGTCGAATACGAAAAGGTGAACAGCTAGTGAGGTTGAAAACCGAATGACCCGCCACTGGGGTCGAACACCAAAAGCCGAACGACCACTTAGGTCGAAAACCGAGAGACCCGCCACTGGGGTCGAACACCAAAAGTTGAACGACCACTGAGGTCGAAAACCGAATGACCCGCCACTGGGGTTGAACACCAAAAATCGAGAGACCGTTGAGGTTGAAAACTGAAAACTGATAGACCACCGAGGTAGAAAACCAAAAACTGAGATACCACTGAGGTTGAAAACTGAGAACCGAGACACCACTAAGGTCGAAAACTGAGTGACCACTGAGGTCGAACACTGAGTAATCTAAGGTCGAAAATAGAGTAACCGCTGATGAGGTCAAAAACCAACCAATGAGGTCGAAAACCAAGTGACCACCGATGAGGTCGATGACTGAGAATTGAATGACCCCTAATGAGGTCGAAAACCGAGAACCGAGTGACCCGTCGATGAGGTCGAAAACCGAAAACCGAAAACCAAAAACCGAAGACCGAAGTCTTGAATTTAAAAATTTGAACTTACGTCTTGTTGTTTTTCGATCACCATGTTCAAGCTTTCTTCATTCAAAGATAAACCTTTCCTACCACCTCTCCCTATCATCGTCCCCTCAGTTCGAAATTTGAAATTCAACCCTGCTGTTTATCCTCTCGAAAACCGAATGTCCTGACACCACACCAAAGTCGAAAGCCGTATTTCGACAAAACCAAATAAAATCATCAACCTGAATAACTTGGCTCTGTGAACTGCTCCGAGTGAACTCCCTCGACCTACCTCGGAGGTCGAAAAATAAATTCGACAAAACCACAATCAAGTAAAAATCATCGACCTACCACCGAGGTCTTCGAATAAACTCCACGAATTGCGCCAAATAAACTCCCTCGACCTACCTCGGAGGTCAAAAAATAAATTTGACATAACCAAAATCAAATAAACATCATCGACCTACCACCGAGGTCTGCAAATAAACTGCCCGAGTTGTTCGAAATGAACTTCCTCGACCTGCCACTGAGGTCGAAAAACAAATTCGACATAACCAAAATCAAATAAAGATCATTGACCTACCACCGAGGTCTGCATATACACTCCCTGAGTTGTTCGAAGTGAACTTCCTCGACCCGCCACTGAGGTCGAAAAATAAATTCGCCATAACCAAAATCAAATAAAGATCATCGACCTACCACCAAGGTCTGCAAATAAACTCCCTGAGTTGTTCGAAGTGAACTTCCTTGACCCGCCATTGAGGTCAAAAAATAAGTTCGACAAAACCACAATCAAATAAAACCATCAACCCGCTTGAGCTATCCGTAACGAACTTCATCGACCTGTCACTCCGAGGTCTCCAATAGGATCCATGTCTTGACCTACCCAACACTAGGATCAACCACCCAGCCTGGAGGCCTTAATCATGGTGGATTTTTGTCTTCGAACACATGTCCACCCTCGAAGGAGTGGTCGTTACATGCGACCACCCAGCCCGGAGGCCTTAGTCATGGTGGATTTTTGTCTTCGAGCACATGTCCACCCACAAAAGAGTGGTCGATACATGTGACCACCCAGCCCGGAGGCCTTAGTCGTGGTGGATTTTTGTCTTTGAGCACATGTCCACCCTCAAAGGAGTGGTCGATACATGTGACCACCCAGCCCAGAGGCCTTAGTCGTGGTGGGCTTTCATCTTCGAGCACATGTCCACCCTCAAATGAGTGGTCGTTACATGCGACCACCCAGCCCTGAGGCCTTAGTCATGGTGGATTTTTGTCTTCGAACACATGCCCACCTTGAAAGGAGTGGTCGTTCCATGCGACCACCCAGCCCGGAGGCCTTAGTCATGGTGGATTTTTTGTGTTCGACCATATGTCCACCCTCAAAGGAGTGGTCGATACATGTGACCACCCAGTCCGGAGGCCTTAGTCATGCCAGAGTTTTGTTCGAGACTCCACGTACACCTCCTTTTATGTATTTTGTTAGTCACCTGAATAATAATGCTAAACATATCCATATACACCATAGTATCAGCAACATTTCACCGAAAATATTCAAACAATGAACATTTCTCCCAAAAAAGAATGCTAAGAGACTCCACATGTCACAAAATAGTGTCAGTCTATCTTGACCATCGACAAGAGCTGGGACTAACTTTATACCTGAAGGTCGAGAATGTCACTCCCAATTATCCTACCTCTCCAAAAGAGAATGATTTCTGCCTCTGAAGTTGCCACCTGCGATCGGCACCATCCAGACTCGTCCCTCCTTATCACCCTGCTTTGATGGCTTCGTGTTCGCTCGTTATGTCCTCGAAACTCCACAACTCGTCCACCATACCTTGTCGAGACTCTGGTTATTTTGAGTTTCCTCGACAAGAATTAAAAGAGATACCATTATCCACATTATATTCATGTCATTCATTTTGCAATTCTCCACGTAAGAAAAACAAGAGATCATATACAAACATCACCATCTCCTTGATTTAAGACATGCTCGAGCAATGACATGCTTAACAATTATGAATAATCAATTCGAACAAAATTCCACATTTTCACGTGAAAATCCAAATGAGAGGCTCAGAATATATCAAGATATCAAATATAATTTTAACCCATGGAGCTCATCGATGAATGCACCAAACACACGATAAGCACCATCCTCAAATGTCCTCAATTCGAAATCACGACTCGCATTTAGTAAGCACAATCACAAATATCCTCAAATCGAAATCACAACTCGCATTCATGTTCATCAAATAAGTGTTCGCCAATAAATCAAATAATAGCTCCACCAATAAGTCAAACAATATCTCCACGAGCAAATCAAATAATTCCACGATCAAATTAGATATCATCACGAACAAATCAAATAATTTATCCAATTTTACTCCACCAATAGATCAAATAAGCTCTACGGATAAATCAAATAATACTCAACGAATATGTCAAATATTCGCCACAAATAATTTAAATAATTCCACAAACAAGTCGAATAGTACTCCTCAATAAATCTAATAATTCCTCGAACAAATCAAATATCTCAAGAAAATCAAATAATTCTCCTTGAACAAATTAAATAGTGCTCCACAAATAACTCTTATATTACTCCACAAATAAATCGAGTAATGCTCCCCAAATAAATCAAATATCTCCTCGAAATAAATTCAATAATACACTGCAAATAAGCTCCACGTATGAGTCAAATAATAATCCACCAATAAATCAAATAGGCTCCATGAATAAATCACATAAGCTTCACACATATGTCGAATAATGTTCCACAAAAAATCCAATGAGCTCCATGAATAAATCCAATAATTTCCATGAATATATCAAATATTTACTCCCATTTTCACCAATTTAGAAATCATTCGGTTTCCAAATTTAAATTAGTCACATACCTTCACCACGAGAAATACTATTCCAAATTACCTCATCATCCATGTTGAATCGTCTTGAATTCGTCGTGGGCTCGAACCGGGCTGCTGGAATAACCTAGACAGGTTTGGGGCACTGCTGGACCCTCTGGGCTGGTCTGGAGGTGATTTGGACGCACAATGGGCCGTGTAGGGGCTGCTGGGCTGTTATTTGGACGAAGCTGTTGAGATGCGCTGGGCCTCGAGCACTGTCACCTGGGCTACGGACGGTGGGCTACGCACCTAGGCCTCGCCACCAGGCCGTTTCCAAGCTGGGCAGTGAGCTGCTGCGAGCTGAACATGGAGCAACAACCGCGGCTTCGCCGGTGAAATGCCGCCGGATAAAAGTCACCGGCAAATTGATGGCCTTCCTAGAGGAATTTGTGCTAGAAATTTTAATGGTAGGACAAGCACGAGGAGAGCTTCGCAATGGTGTAAGAATTTTTCAGATCAGACGACTTTGGCCGGCGAGCGGCGGCAGAGGCGACGGCGGCATACGGCAAAGGTTAGGCACTAGAGATTCGCCTCGACGCGAGGATTCTAATGGTACCCTCGGATTTTTCATACCCTTCCCGGATCGTCGGGAAAATGCCTTTGAATGTCTGACTTTGACCAAAGTTTCTTAGATCCGAAAAGTTTGACCGGCCAAATCGAAGGCCTTCCCGGATGAATTTTCACATGAAATTTTTAGGGGAGATTCATCTCGAGGAGATCTACCCGATGACACCGACAATTTTCCGATCGGAGTACATTTTCCCGCGGCCGCCGGCGGAGGTGGCGACCGGCAGTGGCGGCAGTGGCGGCGACCGGTGGAGGTTAAGGAGCTTGCTGGAAAATTTCTCGAATTTTTCGGTTGGAACTCCGTTTGGCTTTTCGAACGGTCCCTACAGACGGCGCCAATGAAGTGAATAAGATTTCACCCGGACTCCTTCAACTCGAATGGCCACCGGACCTGCAAGAACCCAACGCCGGGAGGGGTCCCGGCGTCGGGCCTCCGACGCTCAAGTCATTATGACTCCAAATTCTAAGAGTATAATTATGAATGTAGAGAGAATGAGAGAATGAGATACCTTAGCCCCGTTTTATAAAGGGAGTGTACCTTATGACCCAAGTTGGGCTTGTCCAACAACATCATGCCACGTGTCCTAGCCATGTGTAGGCTTATTCTTCAATATATTCCCTTTTTATCCATTAAACCCGGTCTAGTATAATATCCTATATCAAATTGATATTCAAAAACTTCCTTTTTGGATTTGCCAATCCCCAGTGGTAGACCAAGATATCTGGTTGATCTATGAGATGAGATTCCATTCATTGCTCCACAAATGGCAGTCTGAATGTGCTGAGGAGTATTTTTGCTAAAGAATACAGCAAATTTATGAAGATTCACCACTTGACCTGTAAAAATCCTGTACTGCAACAATATGTTCATGAGGATACCAACTTGATCAATACTAGCCTTACAAAAGAAAAGTGAGTCATCAGTAAATAAGAGGTGTGAGAGCAGTGGTCCATTTCTTGACAGTTTCAGCCCTTTCAGCATGCCATTGTCAATAGATTTTAAATTGAGAGTTGTGAGTAAATCTACCACTATGATGAACAAATAGGGGGACAAAGGGTCCCCCTGTCTTATGCCACGAGAAGGAGATACATAACCATTAGTTGAGCCATTTACTTTGAATGAGATTGAGGCAGTAGAGATGTAGACCATAATAAGCTTGACAAAATCAGAATGAAAACCCATTTGGAGCATGATCTTCTTCAGACAAATCCATTCTACACAATCAAAAGCTTTAACCAAATCCAATTTCAAAGCCATAAAGAAATTAGAACCAGAGGAATGTCTGTTTAAAAAATGGAATGGCTCCTGAGCTATGATCACATTATCTGTTAACTGCCTGCCATCAATGAATGCAGTCTAATCACCAATGCAAGAGGTGAGACACCCTTTCAGCCTTTGAGCAAACACTTTAGAGATAATTTTGTAGACTACACTGCAGAGACTGGTTGGCCTATATTGGCTCAATGATTCAGGGTTGTCACATTCTGACATAACTGTATGGTTCCAGTATTTGAGGAGCATACCTGATTGGAAGAAGCTAGTCACAACCCTCATGAGATCAGGTTTTAGCAAATCCCAGAAATGTTGGTAGAATCTGGCAGTCATACCCTCTTCACCAGGTGACTTGTCTGGTTGCAGGCTGAATAAAGCCACTTTAACTTCTTCTTCCTCCACTTGTTTGAGCAATGAGTGGTTCATGTCATCAGTGATGCTAGGTGAGATGAGAGGGAGCAAAGAGTCACCTCCCTAGCTGCCTTCAGAGGAGAAGAGGGATCTGTAGAAAGAGATATGCTTTTCAATGTCTTCCTGAGATAAAAACACTCTGCCCTGAGCTGAGACAAGTCTTGTTATGGCATTAAGCTTCCTTTTATGAAGAGTGTAGGCATGGAAGAATCGAGTGTTGGCATCCCCTTCCCTCAACCACTTGTGTTTAGCCTTCTGCTGCCAATAAAGCTCCTCTTAAGCATGTGTCTTATTCAGTTCCTTTCTAGTTTGGATCCATTCATCCCAAGTATCTTCAACTTTGTCTGCATTTAGCATCTCCAACTTGTGGGTTAGCTCTGCCATATGTTTTGGTGTTGAGACTGGAAAGAGAAGCTCCAGATGAGCCCTGCTATCCTGGTATGTTTGATTTTTTCCTTTAACTGGAAGAAAGGAGTGCCTTCCAAAGGTGTGCTCCAAGCCTTTTCTACTACTTCTTTGAAACCTTCCTCGCTTATCCACCTTTTATCAAAATGGAAAGAGGATTTTCTTCTTTGTCTTTGCAAGCCCATATCAAGTAGAAGTACTGAGTGATCAGATGAGCTTCTGATAACATTTTGAATAACTGCATTAGGGAAGTGCTGAGACCAGCCCAAAGAACCAAAAACCCTATCAAGCTTTTCTTCTACTAGATCAGGAACAGCTCTATTGGTACACCATGTAAATGAATAGCCTTCAAACTTGATTTCTGACATTTCCACGGCTTTGGTAAAGTTTTGGAATCCTTGAAAACTGTGCCCTCTTCTAGTGATGCCTCATGCCTTATCAGAAGGAGCCATCAAATCATTCCAATCACCAAGAGAGTACCAATTGTGACCCCATAACTGCTTATCAACAATCATGTCTTCCCATTGGCTCTCTCTAGTCAATCTGCAAGGGCTGAAGTAAACAAAAACTCCCCATTGTGGGATATCTGGACTGATTCGAAAGTTAACAGCTATATAGAAATCCTTATACTGAATCTGCTACAATCATTAGAGTCCCAACACAAAACCAACCCACAACTTAGCCCAACAGGATCTGCTACAATCATTCTATTATCAAAACCTAACTTATTACAAACAGACTTAACAAATGCATTTTTTTTTTTTTTATTTCAGACTAGAACAGAAAATTTGGATGGTGAGTTGTTAACAACTCTCTGATTTGGGAAATTGTAGAGGGCCCAGCCAGCCCTCTACAATTCGACACCATAGCTAACATTGACCATGGTGGTGCCACTCCAGACTGGTAACCCCCACCCTTACAGACTTAGCTTTGAGTTTCTTAGATTTAACCTGACTAGTAGTAGCACTTCATTTGTTGCTTCTTCTGCAGTGATGTCTTCTCTATCCCTCTTGCCCATCAGAATCTGGTCAATGAAAAGAGGTGGCTCTGAAGCTCTTTGCAATCTGCCCTTGCTGCTGCCTACCATTTTTCATGTTTTCAGAGATGGAACTTTATGGTCCTTTTGGTTTTCTATCAGAGCTAAAGAGTTGTGAGATGGAACTCCTTTCTCAATATCCATCCCTGAAGATTCCATTATCTAAATATTGTTCTCCACAATGTTTTCCTCTGTATTAGGGGCTTGTATAGTTGAAACAAGGGATGTGGCAACTACTGACTTGGACGGAGATGAGGTTTTCCCTGGACTCTGGATTAGATGGCGGCTGCTGATAGGTGGACTAGATAAAAATCTTGAGCAGTATTATTCTCAGCCATTGAGGGAGACTCCCTCGCAGGAGAGGACCTATTATCTGAGAAATTTCCAGGAGACCACCTTTGGCCTCTGCAGCCTTCAACCAGTCACCGTACTGTCCCTCTTTCATCGAGTTGTTTGCCATATCTTCCATTTTCCTAGCACATGAACGGTCTAGATGTCCTATCTTGCCACAATAGTGACAGAGATTCAGTAGCTTTTCACACTTAAACATAACATTGACTACTTGATCACCCAACCAGATATTAAGAAGTCTAGGGATGGGCTCCTCTGTGTCCAAAGTAACCAGTAACCTCAAAAGTTTCCCCCCATGATTGTCAATTGTTGCTACCACAACATTCTTTAGACTCTTGAAAGCTTTCCCAATTTTGAAATCCACTTCATAGCTGACCCAGTTTAGGGGAATGTTATGCACTTGCACCCATAAATTAAGCTCCTGGAAGCTCGGATGCTTACTAGAAATCCCGCTTGTCCATTCCCGGAGAATTAAGTATTGGTTTTCGAAACTCCAATCGCCACTTTCTTTTTGTCTTCAAGATTTTGGAAGATGAATTGGAAGTAATTGGGGCTGAGCTCCTTAACTTCCATTGGTTGATTGAGTTTCCAAATTTGTGACATTGCACGTCTGATTCCAATCCAACTAGCTGGGCGGTCTCCGATGATCTTTCCAAAAAGACTTCTTTGACATTCATCATCACTTAGACGAAAATAAATATGGGCAATATCTACTACCTTCGCTTCCCATTCTGAGAGTGAGAAGGCTGTTAGACGATCAGATAGATCTCCATCTTGACTGATATGAGAATCCTCAGCCATAACTAGGAGCCCTAATCGTTGAAATTGAAACAAAAAAAAAGGCCAAAAAGAGTTGATAAAGGTAAAAACCACTGAATTAACCCAAAACCGAGAAGAAACTGAAGGAATTCACAGAGACAAACGACGATAATGGAAAAAATCGAAGGAAAAAAATCGCTCTCATGGAAGAGAATTTTTCGCTCTCATGGGAGAGAATCGAGTTTTCCAATTACTATTCATCAATTCACATAATTTTAACTACCTATCATTTCCAATAACATCTCTCATACTTTTATATTACACCAACTTTAATCTTTATATTTTAAATATTATTTGAATACAAACTCATAATATCGTACAAATTTCCACTTAATAATTTTTTTTCAACTCACCTTATCCTATTAATCTAATAAAAAAAATTATAAACAATCAGTCCCTAAGAATTTTGACGTACTTAATTTGGACTTTCTAAAAAATGTAAAAGCCTTGAGATAGTTAACTGAGATTTAAAAAAGAATAAAAATAACATGTGGTATTCAATTTATTTACACTTGGATTCTTTTGACTTTTGACAATTTATTGAGATTTTAAATACAAAATACATATACGAAATTTCACCTCTCGAATTAATATTTTTAAGGAATCCTATTAAATAGAAAAAAAAATCTTAAAAAGTTGGAAAATATATATAAAAAAGAAAAACCTTAAACTATTATTCAAAGTGTCAAACGAATACATGGTAAAACTTTCTAAAATCAGAGACATTTTAAGGATTTTTTTTTTTAATTTTGACTGTAATCCTTGAAAATTTTAAGTCGGGAAGTGAGATTTGGTGGAATTCCTTTTGTTGGATAAATAATGTTGAATCGCGGGTTAAAAACGAGTTTCTATACATATATGTATTAAGACTCTGTAAATAAAAATAATAGAAAACCATAAATGTCAACCACGCAAACGGAAGATTTCTATTATTAATGAATAGACTTATTTATAAAAAATAACAACTTAATTGATAGTTCTATATTACTACAGAACACGTATAGCCGAATCACAGAATATATATTTGCGTTGAAAAAACAGACGCCCCGATACTGTGCAACGATTACTACATCTTTTCTCCAACGATAGATGACTCAAAGTGTAAAGACGGCACTATCTAACATACTCACCTCAATCAGAATCTCAATTACCAAGACCCTTAGAAATTTTAAGATGTGTAAGATACAAGAGACTTTTATAAATGACTTTTTCTTCGTTTTGGTGTGTTCTCGTATGTGACCATGAAAGCACCTTTTATATGATAACATAACATTTAATAACACGAGTTTATTAAATGACATTCATAGTATAACTTTAAATTAATACACGTAAAATTTAATTTAACAAACCTTACAATGAATTCATTTACAAAATAAAATCGTGCAAGTGAAATGAATTCAAGAAGTTTAGTTAAAAATTTGTAAAGTGAAACAAAATGAATTTACTCATTTGCATAATATTATATAAGGATTCCCACCAAACTTATCTTTTTACATATAAAAGTACTCATTACAACAATCCCCCACATAGCCTTAGATAATAATTATTAGTGTCATCATGCATTGCTTTCAGTCATGGTACCTTTCGTTTGGACCACAACCTAAGTTATCCAACTTTTGTCACCACTGAAATGAATGGATCTAAGCCTTGAATTCTTGTCGTGGGTGTAATGACGTTCATTAATAACAAATTATAGGTTATGTTATGATCTTTAGGGTTGACACATTAAGGCCATATGTCATGATCCTGGTTCATGAGTATGTTCAAGGAATAACCCTTTTCCTCTAGTCGTGACCAAATAACTATACTCATTTAGTCGGATTTATTTCCTTATTTCAGCTAGAGTGTTAAATAATGACCATAATAGTGAGATTTATTTCTTATTTCTATTTTGCTGATATTAGTTGTTATGCATGATTAATTAATTAAAAATCCTCAAATAAAATGCTAAGTGGGAAGGAAACCTTAAAATTAAGCTATAGCCTCTATTACCAGTTTGTTGGTGATGCAACTTATTTGAAGTGTGGTCTCGTCAACCAGTGACATTACTAAAATAATTGCAGGATAACCAGAACGAACTTCTATTAAATGATTATAGAAAATATTGCTTAGGGTGTGCGGACCTCGCCGTCTAGGGATGTACAACCTTTGCATGGTACCCTTAGGATCAAGATGGCTATAGGAAGTTATGTTAGAGCAAGCGGATCTCACCGTTCAGGGCCGTACAATCTAGCATAATGAGCTTAGGATCAAGGAATGTGTTACACTTAGAACGAGATAAAAATCATCATCCCTATCGTAGTCACTGATTCTTTGTCGTGTGGCCATATGGAGACTGACTATTAATTTCATTCGCCATGAATCTAGTTTTGGCTTATGGAAATTAGTGGGTTCTCGAGAAAGACCCTCTTCTTGCGAATGTTGAGTGCATAGAGTCGCCTGTCGCATCATGCGTTACTCTCAAGGTCTTATGGTGTCAGTGAATTTCTATAAGTTTCCATCAAAATACAATGTTTAATAATCACAAAGGATATATAAATAAAGATAAAGAAAAAAACAGGGAATATATAGTTCATTAGGTATCACAAATCAAGTTGAACCAAGTCGAGATTAATCATTTGGTTGAAAAATAGTTACGCTCTCTACAAAACATGCGTCTTCTCAAAATTGTTCATAAAAAATATTAACAAAAAAAAAAGGAGATGGCGTGCATATAAGAAGAGAAACCCTACTTTTGTAAAACCATAAAAATTCATGTCTTTCCAAACTTTAGTTTCTTACGAAAATTATGAGAATGAACTGAAATCCACAGTTAAACTCAAACAAACATTTTTTTTATCGAAACGATTTGGAAGCTCATATATTCACAACAGAAACGAGACTAGAGAACAACTACTCAACCAAATATACAACCAACGACCGAATAAGCTGAATAGCTGACAAGTAAGGAGGACTACACGTACAGACAGACGGCAGCCTAGAGTCAACCTACAATTTTGTTCAAAATGAGACGCTTGTCCTCCTTATCTATCATTAATAGCTAGTATAAATAGTTAACTCTACATTGTATTTCGAACCCTAAGCTGTGTGTGCACATTTTGTTCAGCAGCCATAGCAGTAAAAATGAATGAAGTTCTTTGTTTGCTAATCTCAAAATTTATGAGTTTTTGTTCAAGTTTTCATTATGGTATCAGAGTAGGTCGATTCCTGCCTCTGATTATCATCTTTTCCTTTTCTTAGTCATAGTTTACCTTCTTGTCACCATGAGCACCTCCACTGGTTCTTTGAGCCCCACAGCAGCACCAAATCCAAACACAGCGGCTATGGGATCTTTGATTCAACCCAACAGTCAGCTCATCTCCACAAAGTTGGATGAAACAAATTACTTGATTTGGAAACAACAAGTTATCATTGCCATTCGAGGATATGGAGTTGAGGGCTATATCAATGGTGAGACAGGACAGCCTGAGAAGCTTGTCACAGATCCACAGAGCACTCAAACCCAGGTAAACCCAGACTCTATTGGGTCAGACATGACCTGCTTCTAGCTTCTTGGCCTATGTCTTCCCTCAGTGAAGGAATCTTGGTGATGATGGTCGGTTTAAACACTTTCCAAGAGATATGGAAAGCCATAGAAAACAACTTTGCAAGCCAATCCTCAGCAAGGATAATGCAATACAAACTGAAACTTCAAACCTTGAAGAAAACTGGCTTATCCATGAGAGATTATCTAAACAAAATCAAGAATCAACTGTGACATCTTGGCCATTGTTGGTGAAAGAGTCTCTGAGCAAAATCAAATTCTTCATGTCCTTACTGGTTTGGGATCTGAGTATGATTCAATGGTGGTGAATGTCACCTCAAGGTTTCCTCCTCTTACCTTGTCTGAAGTTCATGCATTATTGCTAACTTATGAGTCCAGGTTAGAAATGAACCAAGCCACAATTGTAAGCTCAGAGGGATCTCAACCCTATGCCAATGTGGCTACACAAAATTCTCAGAGGGGCTATAACCAGAATTTCAACCATTTCAGAGAAACAAAAATGGCAACCAAACTGGTAGAGGAGGAAGAGGCTCTTATAGAGGAAGAGGCCGTGACAGAAATAGAGGAAACAGACCTCAATGCCAAATATGCGAAGGAATGAACCACACAGTAAACAAGTGTTGGTATAGGTATGACATAACACCAGCCAATCAAACCTCAAACCAAAATCTGCAGACTCAAAGAAGGAATCCCAGTCTTAATATGGTGCAATGCATGGCTCAAATACCTACTCTGATGTTGGCTCAGAAATAAGTTGGTTTCCAGACTAAGGGGCTTCAAACCATGTCACCAATGAACTTGAGAACCTCAACATTGCAGCAGAATACAATGGAAACAACAAGCTCTTGATGGGAAATGGAGAGGCAGCTGCTATCTCACACTTTGGTAACCCCTTTATTCAGCACCCCAAAAAGTCTTTGTTCTCATAAATCTATTGCATGTGCCTAAGATTAGCAGGAACCTTTTGAGTGTGTCTCAATTTGCTAAGGACAACAAAGTATTTTTTGAATTTCATCCAAATTTTTGTTTTGTTAAGGATCAGGGAACTCAAGAGGTCCTGCTCAAGGGAGTTCATAAAGAAGGACTATATCATTTCAATTTGCAGTGTTTGAAGAGCAAGCGACCTCAGTTTTTATCTTCTAACTCAACACAAGAAGAAGAACAAGTTTTTAGTTTACAACCTTTTTTCTTATTTTTCAAGAACTGGTGAATGTAATAGTCTTGAATTATGGCGTCAAAGACTTGGTCATGCAAATTATGAAATTGTTGAAAGGGCCTTAAGGTCATGTAATCTGGATTTTAAGTCCAGGGATGATAATAGTTTATGTGGATCATGCATGATGGCAAATAGTCATTCACTTTCTTTTAATCATTCTGAATTTGTGTCTTCTTCTCCTCTTGAATTGATACACACTGATGTTTAGGGCCCCTGTCATGTGAAATCTTTGAATGGATATGGTTATTATGTGATTTTTATAGATCATTATTCAAGGTTCACGTGGATATATTTATTAAAAGCCAAATCTGATGTCATCAATGCCTTCATAAGTTTTAAAGCTCTAGTTTCGAATCAGTTTGGTAAAAAAATCAAGTCCTTGTAAAGTGATGTGGGAGGTGAGTATCAAGCTTTGGCTAAGTTGCTTCAAGAAAATGGCATTATTCACAGGATCTCATGTGCTTACACTCCTCAGCAAAATGGCTTGGCTGAAAGAAAGCACAGGGATATTGTCAACATGGGTCTTTCTCTCTTAGTTATGCTATTGGGGTGATGCCTTTATTACAGCAACTTATTTTTTGAACAGAATTCCCAGCATACCATTGAAATTTAAATCTCCTCTTGAAGTTCTCTACGGGCATAAACCTGATTACAAAAGGTTGAAAGTTTTTGGATGCCTATGTTATCCCTATATCAGACCTTATAATAAGCATAAGATGGAATATAGATCTTGTGCAGGTACTTTTTTGGGTTATAGCAACCAATACAATGGGTACAAAGTGCTCTTACCAAACAGAAAGGTGATCATCACCATAGATGTGCTCTTTGATGAAGGGAAGTTTCCTTATGCAGAAAAAGGGAACACTCAGGAGAATCAATCCAACATTGACAAGGTCTGCAATCTCCCAGGGATTCCCACTTTAATCAAAGATAGTGAACAAACTGAGCTACACTCAAAGAACCTTACTCAAAACACAAATTCAGATTTAAACACATCACCAAGAGTGTCAAGTGAAAGCAGAAGTGGGTCCTCTCATAGAAGCACTAGCTCAAGCAACAGCCTACCAGCTATAACTCTTGTGCTGCAGGTACCTCAAATTTAAAGAACTTCTAAGGACAGAAGCATGCATGAAGAAACAAGAAAGCTCCATATGGTTACAAGAGCTAGAGCAAGCATATACAAGCCAAAGGCCTATCTTTTTCATGAAGAAGGAGAAGAAGTAGAGCCAATCCTTAAGTGAAGCGCTGTCATTGAATAAATGGAAAAAGGCAATGCAAGAAGGGATAGCTCCCGTGGAAAAGAACAAACCTTGGAACTTGATTACACCTCCAGAAGGGAAAAATATTGTAGGATACAAGTGGGTCTCAAAGTCAAAAGAAAATCAGATGGAAACATATTAAAGCATAAAGCCAGACTTGTGGCCCAAGGATTCACACAAAGACGGGGTTTTGACTTTTCAGAGACATTCAATCATGTTGTTAAGCATAATACCCTAAGGATAATGCTAACTTTGGCTATGCAACATGGATGGAATGTAAGGCAACTAGATGTGAGCAATGCTTTTCTCAATGGAGATCTCAATGAAGCCATTTACATGAAGCAACCTCCTGGTTTTGAAAAGGAAGGAAAAGAGCACTTGGTCTGCAAATTGTCTAAGGCTTTATATGGTCTGAAGAAGGCATCCAGAGCATGGTTTAGTAAAGTAAAGGAAGCCCTGAATTGATGGGATTTAAGGACTCTAAGGCTGATAGCTCTCTCTTCTACCAAAATAGCCATGATGGTTTCCTGTTTGTTTTAATATATGTTGATGGCATACTTGTTACAGGAACTCACACCACTCAGATAGAGGACTTTGTCAAGGCTTTTAAAAAATGTTTGCTATAAAAGATTTGGGAGAAATAGAGCAATTCCTTAGAGTTCAAATAGTTAAAACAACTGAGGGCTTACACCTCAGCCAAAGGAAATACATTTTGGAATTGTTGAAGAATATGAAATTGCATGATGCTAAGGGTGTTCCAACACCTATGATCTCATCCCTTCACTTGTCCAAGCAAGATGGAAATCCTACCACTGATGGGACCTTATACAGAAGTGCAGTGGGGGCATTGCAATATATAACCTTAATCAGTAGGGGCGAAACCAGAAAATTAGTTGAGAGGGGGCAAAAAGACATGACAGAATATGTTCAGAACCGATAGCAAACCGATAACATTTCGTAACCGATTTTCGGTTACCGTTACACACAAGTCGGTTCGATTCGGTTTATTTTCTCGTCAGGTCAGTTCAGTTCGGTTCGATTTTTGATTTTCGGACAAAAAATACCAGCCCTAGCATGTGCAATAAAAGAGAGTTGAAGTCTTTTATATAGGTCAATTAAAATTGTAGAATGATAATACAAATAAAATGCAATTTTAGCCATGTATGTCTCACTACCCTAACTTTTTCGTCCTCTTCAAATTGCGATCTTGATTTTCATCCCGTATGTTTCTAAAAAGGTTACAAAAATGTCTTTTTCGCAACAAAAAGATCATTTATGTTTTGCAAAAAAATGTTTCAATTTTGTCCTTTATGTATGAAAATGACCTTTTTGTAACCTTTTTGTAAACATATGGGACGAAAATAAAAAACGCAATTTGAAGAGGACGAAAAAGTTACGGTAGTGAGACATGCAGGACTAAAATTACATTCTACTCTATTAATTAATATACAAAATTATAGTAAAATAAAAGAATTGTTTAATTGTTAATTGAACAAAAAGGTTACAAATTGGAAACATATGGGACAAAAAGGTTACAAATTAAATTTAGAGGGGGGGCAATTTGCCAATTTGCCAATTTAATTTGCCAATTTGTAACATATNCCCCCTTATAGAACATGTAAATTCGCCCTTGTTAACTAGGCCAGAAATCAGTTATGCAGTAAATTAAGTAAGCCAATATATGTCTTGCCCCTTAGATACTAATTGGAAAGCAGTTAAGAGGATTATGAGGTACCTAGCAGGGACAGTGGACCATGGCTTGCACTTCAAAAAGTCTGATCACCTCAATATCAAGGCTTTTTCAGACTCAGACTGGGGTGCAGATATTGATGATAGAAGGTCTACTACAGGCTATTGTGTTTTCCTTGGATAGAATTTGATTTCATGGTGTTTTAAAAAGCAGACTTCAGTATCTAGGTCCAGCACTGGAGGCCGAGTGCAGAAGCTTAGCACATGCATCCTCTGAGGTATCTTGGATTAACTCCTTACTTGCAAAAATATGATTCAAATTGACAAAGATCCCTGTGGTGTGGGTAGATAATCAAAGTGCAGTCTTTTTAGCATCAAATTCTATCATGCATAGGAGAACTAAACATGTGGAACTTGATTTTCATTTTGTCAGATATAGAATTGAAAATGGTCATCTTCTAGTCTGCCATATACCATCAATAGAACAAATAGGAGATGTGTTCACCAAACCTTTGTCTTCGCAATTCTTCTCTCGGTTAAGAAATAAGCTGGGAGTCACAAGTAAGACCTCGATTGAATTGAGGGGGAGTGTTAGCAGTCTTCATAATTTGGCAGATGATGTGGAAGATGACATGGCACAGTCTACTTGGTCTACAAGCAACAAAATACAGTCTGTGCATGAGGACAAGGGGCATTTATTGTCATGTAGCTTTAGTGGCTCACGAGAATCACAACTGCAGTTTGGAGAAATTGTGGCCACACGATCAAGTTCAAAATGAGACACTTGTTCTCCTTATCTATCATTGATAGCTAATATAAATAGTTGACTCTACATTGTATTTCGAACCATAAGCTGTATGTGCACATTTTGTTCAGCAGCCATAGCAGTAAAAATGAATAAAGTTCTTTGTTTGCTAATCTCGAAATTTATGAGTTTTTGTTCAAGTTTTCATTAAGCCGGAGGATCGCTGGCCTAACCCCCAACACCACACCACCGCCCCAACCCCAGCCCACACCTCAGCCTGAAATCTGTTACGCCGGCCACCCGACCAAACCACTAGGTAGCCCGAGCCACAACCTCCTCCCGACAAGCACCACAACGCCAACACCACCGCGACACCCAAAGGAATAAGGCACCATCACAGATCGACACTAGAATCTCGGCGAGACCGTTTGAACCACCCTCCACCTCCAGCACCGCAAGGGCGACGACAACATGAGAAGACGGTTAAGGATTTTTTCATATTTGAAAAAATATAAAAAAATATGTCAACTAATTGGTCGTTGGAGAGGATGAGAAAAATGACAACGTGCTACTCATCCGAAAATAAAGAAGAATAGGAAAAGCCAAAAGAAAAAGAATTGTAGTTTTATATAATAATTTATTAAATAATAGCTATTAATTTAATTATTGTTACTTTTATTTATAGTTTTGGGATTTGTTTTGTATTGTAAAATATTTAATGAAAAGTAGTGGAAGCCACGTAGGATAAAATACTCTATGCCCGTTATTTTGAACAATGCCACATACGACCACATGTCGAAATCCAACTAATTTATAATTTTTCGATAGGTCAGAACAAAATAACAGTTTTTTATTATATCTCTTATAATAATATATTAGATAAAATCCAAAATCCCTATATATATAATTTTTTTTAATAATTCCCAAACTATACGGATAAAATTGCAATCTAAGTCGAATATAATTTGTTCAAGAGCCTAATATTTATGACCGGTCCTGATTGACCTGTAAGGATAAAGGTACGTGGACAACATTTTGAGGACTTGTTGGGACAAGATAATTGGAAATTGATCGATGATGATCATGATAACGTTATTGGCGATTAAAGTTGAGATCGGGAAAGCAAAACTAAAGGGACGTTGGCTTTTAGACACAATATAGTAAAGAATCTTTCCTTTTCGAATATTTCAGGAAAATCAAACAGCCTTTTTTATTTGTGCATTGCGTACATAATTATGGACTAATCTATGGTTTATGTTTAGCGAATACAAGAAATTGGTCTACAAAATTACTACAATGCGCATAGGTTAATCATGAGTCTAAACTGGCGAGAAAAGCCATAATTCTAAGAACTGGATCGAACCGGCCGTAGAAAATTTAGTTAGCTACCTTTGGGGTTTTTGAATTTCAGTAATATCCTGTCTGTAGATTCGGTTATCTTGCATACACTGAGGACCTGTCAAGCTGTATGTCTTCATTTATCCACTGCACCTATGTTTTGGATGTTTGCTGTATTATGTGCCGTTAAATGATTTTATCTTCCTGTGTGTTCTTCATGAAAGTTATAGAGGCATGAGTTTGGGATATTTTCCATGTGGTTTCATCATGATGTAATTTGTACACTGAAAACTACATGCATTTTCATTTCATCACGCATGCTGAAAATTGGTGCAAGTTCATGTTTAGGTTTCTAAATTGAGTTGTATTGTTTAAAAGCATGTTTATGTGGCATAACTGGAACCATGTCATGCTATGTGGTGTTTATATGATCTTTCAATGAACTAAGCCTTAATAGTTAAGCAAGCCAAGTCCACCAACCGAAAGACTTAAACATAAAATGTTTTCAAAGCAAGGCAAGCAAGGCGAAGCCAAGCGAGCTAGTTTTCAAAGCTTATGTATATGTATAAGACTAGTAAGTTTAAGTTAAGACTTGGTAAGATATTAAGGCATGTCCCAACGAATGTAGGTAATTGATGAGTCAAGCCTCGACCTACGTCCATTGCTTGTTGAGTAAATTCAATCCGGAAATCCAGATGGGTTAGTTATTCTGAAACCAGTCCCCTTAGGGGTACATAGGATACAAATTTGTATCCAAATATCCAATCTGTTTGAAAGAATCATTGTTCTTTTTTTTTTTTTTTTTTTTTTTTTTTTTTTAACTCAAACTCTAACTCATCACAGCCCTCCTCAATATTACAAAAATAACTAAATAATATCAATCAGTCATATTCACATCAATTTTAATTCACTATTTCTTTACTCACATCATTTTAACTGCTCATCACTTTTAATCGCCTCTCTTACTTTTACCATTGTTTTTCAACCTGAACCTACCTGATGGGTCGATCTAGAGCCAGAACCAGTCCAAGTGGGTGATTTGAATCGAGTGACAACGGACGCGATCAAATTTGATCAACCCAACATTGACCTGGTCAACCTGAGCATTGACCCGGCCGGTCAACCCGGTTTGACTCAGTCAGTATAGTTTTTTTAAATTTTTTGTTCTTAAAAAAATTTAATTTTAAAAATAAAAACTATATATATATATATATATAGAGAGAGAGAGAGAGAGTTACGCTCCAGTGAGAATGATGTTCAGTGAAAGAAATGAGAATAAATCTTAGCTGTTGAATCCAACGATCCAACAGTTAAAAAAAATCAAAATCTTACACTCATTAAGGGTATTATAGACATTACCATTACTCATCCAACTAACCAATTGGGACCCACGCCAAATCAGCACGCCATGTCACCACCATCCTTATCACATACACACACCCAACACACGCACACACACACATTGCATGTTCACGCCTGACACACACACACACACACCACCTCCAAAGCTGCTGCACTTACCTGTTGGTGACCACCCGACCATTCCGCCGCTGATGCCTCGACTGTGCGCCTCCGCACACGCTGTTCTTCCCGTCGTCGTCCATTTACGCCAACTAGTTCACCGCCTCTGACGACGTCTCGACTGTGTGCCTTCGCACACGCCGTTCTTCCTGTCGTCGTTCATTTACGTCAGCCCTCCAGCCGTCGCCGCCGACGCCTCGACTGTGCGCCTCCGCACACATCGTTCTTCCCGTTGTCGTCCATTTACGTCGGGCCTTTCGCCGCCTTCGACAGCACCGTGCAGTCGCACCGGCGCGCCGCCGTCCATTTCAGCCATTCTCACCGACAGCTCTATCAGAACCAAGCCATGGAATTTTGAGGACAAGCTCGTATTTCGATGGCGTCTGGAAGAGCGCAGCGTCAGGCGAGATTAGCTGGGCTAAGGATGTGCCGCCGCCGTCTGCGGAGGCCGCTGAGAGGCTGAAATGGGTGTTGTGCGGCTGAGGGAGTGGGGGAGAGTTCGGTTTTTGTTTGAAAAATTAATGTTGCTTAGGGGCATAGATGCGATTAAAAAAAAATGATTACTTAAACTTTAGTCCATAGGTCAAATATGTAATTTATAAAAATCATAACAAATATTGTTTTATATATTTTGTATAATTTATTTAAAATCATTAATTAACAATAAAAATAAAATATAAAATAATATAAAATATTAGATAAAAAAATTTGAATTAATAAATAAATTTTATAATATAATAATAAATTATTTTAATTATTTGGGTAAATTTCAGTTAAATTGATTCAATTTTAGTTTAGATTTGTACATAAAAGAATACACAATAATGTTAACAACATGCATATTAGTAACTATTATACTGCACAATAATGTTAGACCTAATGCACATTAACACGATTGTTGATGCACATCATCATAACATATTGTATTTTTTAAAATGTTAGATTTTTCGTTAGTTAGGTACGATATAGTCTTTATTTACAAAAAAGAAAAAAAAACTAATATACAACCAACACAACTATTAAACAAATATTATTTTTATTTTATATATATACATATATATATATTATTTATTTTCAACAATAAATAATATAAAAATACCAAATAAAAACTTATAAGTACTAAACATATTTTTATTTTATAATTGGACAAGTACAAAAACAAGGTTCGATAAAGTGCATAATATTGTTAGACAAAATGCACATTTTTGTTTATGTGAATGCACGATATCTATTTCGGAATTTCGTACATTATTTTTTTCAAGCAAAATAATATAAAGACATTAAATAAAATTATTGATATGATAAATATATTATCAATGTAAATAATAAAATAATTTTAGTATTTAAGGTAATTAAATTAACCTACCAAACAAAATAAGTAATTCGGTTCAATTTCAATTTGTTTTGGGAGAAAATTTCAGTCAGTTCAGACTGCACGATATTGACCGAACAAGTGCATGATAGTGTTAGATAATTTGAACATTAATGTTTTACAGACTGCACAATAGCGTCCGAAACCGACTGATCTAAATTTTTAGTTCAAATCGTTATATGTCGGATCGATTTTCATGATTTTACTTTTAAAATTTTAGTTATATCAGTTTAATGCCGACTTTCAGTCCAATTTATTTTTTACTTGAAAAAAAATTTCGGCCGGATTGATTTTTTTTCTTCAAAAATTCGACTCGGTTATTTCGATCGTTCGGTTCTGTCAGTGTCAGTTACGAAATTATAGAATTGAGTCTGTCTACACATCTAATTTTTATTAATTCAAAATATATGACACCGCGCGAAGTGTTGAACTATAAAAAATGACCCAATTATTAAGCTGAAAATATATTAAAGGTCAAAAAAATTACATATGAGTCCCCTGACTATATCAAATTTTCAAAAAAATACCCCAAATCCAACAAATTTTAACAGGAAAAAAATCTCCTACATCAACCACCACCACCCCNAACATCCTCTCCGCAATGCCCTGTGACGCCGCCTCAGCTGCCGTTGCGTCGCCTCGCCCGTCAGCCGTCTCGTCTCGGTCACCGTCACGTCGCGCCGCCTCCGTTCGCATCGCGTCGTGCTTCACCTACATCCGTCGAATCACCACCGTCTGTTGCGGTGTCGCATAGCCTCTGTCAGCCGCCTCGCCTCGTTGCCTTCGTCTACCATCTCCTCCGTCAGATGCCGCATCGCCTTTCCTTCGTCCATCACCGCCGCGTCGCCTCACATCCAACCACCATTGCGTAGACTCGTCTCCGACCACCGCTGCGTCTCGTCGGCTCCATCCGCCGCCGTGACGCCTTTCCTACATCCGTCATCTCATCGACCAGTTAAATGGAAGAAGAATGCGGCAGTGTTGCGACAAAAATAGCTGGTCCGGCCAGTGCATGAAGTGTGTGTGTGCCCGATCTGAAGTGTGTGTGTGTGTGTGACGGATCTGAAGTGTGTGTGTGTGGGGGGGAAAAATGTAAGTGACGGGTAGGTGTAGGAAATTAGAGTTAATGTGATAGGTGGTGGGTCCCACATGTTGGTATATTTATGAAAAATGTCTAAATTACCCTTAATTATTGGTCAAATCTATCTATTTGACCATGATATGTTTATTTATTTACCATATTACCATTAATGATTGACTATTATTTATTAAATTTCGATTTGATCATGCCCATTGATGTGATGTATTCAATGGTCCAGATTCATTTTTAAAAGTGTTATACATATTTACTTTATTTTTCTTATCAATTTATCATTATGGTAAGTGGATCTGGCACTGAATCAAGTAGTGTTATGTTGAGTTCAAAAGTCGATTTATTCGGCTTACCGAAAATAAGGACAATTTTTTAAACGTTGGCATCATCAAATGAATATTTGTCTTATGAAGAAAGGAATTTTCACGTTAATTCAGGTGGCTAAGCCTGAACCAACTGATAAGGATCCCAAAATAACTGAAATTGCTCAGTGGAATCAAAGAGATCAAATAGGTCGAGAAGTTATTTTGTCAGTTTTGTCAAATATGCTCTTTGACGTTTATTGTTCTTATTTGTGCACTGCAAAATTGTTGTGGGATGAGTTGGACAAGAATTATAATACTGAAGAACATTGTCTCAAAAAATATCCTGTTTCTATGTTTCTAAAATATCACATGACTGAAGAAAAGTTTGTATTTGTACGGACACACGATTTGGTTAACTTGGAACATTCCCTAGTTGATGTTGATATGAAACTTTCTGAAACGTTTTTTGTTATGTCATAAATTTTCAATGTCTTGGAAAAGTTTTGGAATGTCGTTGAAACATCAAAAAGGGAAATTAACCTTTGATGATTTAGGGCTTGCTTGTTTATATATATTAGTATATGATTGATTCAATTTAATTTTAAAAAAGTTGTATAATTAGTTTTTAGTGTGATTTAAAAGTTTATATTAAAATAATAATAAAAATAAAATAATTAAAATTTATTTGATGTAATAGTAGGAGATAGATGATTGGACGTGGGAGACAGTTAAAATTATGTGAGTTGATCAAGTGAATTAAAGTTGATCTATGTGTAAAATGATGGTCGATTAATATTATTATTATTTTTTTCGAAATGATAGAACATTTTATATATCAAAACGCACAAATGTGCAAAGAACAACCCTTAACTGAATAATACAACCAACAACTTAAAAATTTGGAGGACAGGTCAGAAGACCGTCTAGAACCAGAATTAGCAAAGCTAGAAACTAAAGGACCAGACTCAAGACACAAACAACGCCACAAACCAAAAACACAACAAAACACACATAAAGCTCCCCACGGGAGTATAGGAACAATTCTCAAGGGATAATACCGGCACACAGTCGGGACCCACAGAGGCCAACAACCCAAACCAACAAAACTAGACCAAAAAACAACACGAACACAGACTCAAGACAAATGAAAACTAAATAAGTATAAATCGATAGATAAGGCCCTTCCCAAGCCAACCAACGAGCCCAAGTCAGCAGAGAAACAATCGACCCAAGAAGATCCCAAGCCCGAGGAACCGCTACCGAAACTACGAAACCGCCTATACAGAAGCTGGACCCGAGCCCCGAACCCATCCTAAATCGACCCGCCTCCAACCGAGAGAACAGCGAACAGCTCACCACACCATCACTGCCCAAACTCATCTAACACCACTAGTCAAGCTCGGGAGTTCTGGATCTCCGCCGTCACCAATACCAGAGAACCGGGGGGGTGAGATATGCTCGGTTTCCTCAACTCCAACTTCCCCCACGGAAGATGTCGCTGTCGCAAGAGTCCCGCCCTGCCCGCTGAACCACTCGCATCCCAACCCACCGCAGACCGCCGGCGATCAGAGCCCAAGCCCCACCGGAGCCCCACCTGAAACGGCAAAGCCGACCCTAATCGCAGACCAGATGAAGATCGAGGGGCAAAGCACCCCAATTGAGGACCCGCCGGTGACCGAGGGAGAACCACCAGTCTCCAACCGAGGGCGCACAACCGCAATTGCATCCACGCTGGCAACCAAGGCGGACCCCCAATCGCAAACACCTGCAGAGAAATTGGAGACACACGACGTCAGGGACGGGCCGAGCGGTCAAGGGCGACCACTAGACCGAGCCTCGCCGGTGCCGAGTAAGGCAAAACGATGGGGAAAGAAGACAGACAGAAGAGGGCTAGGTTTTTTTTCGTGAGAGGAGAGGAAGATATTTTTTTTTAATAATATTAATAATATTGAAGATAGTGAAATCGACTAATATTATTTAATTATATTAATAAAATTAAAAATAATAGTGTTTAACGTTGATCGACTAGTATTATCTATTAATACTAGTAAAGTACACGTGCGATGAACGTGGTAACAAATATTTTTGGCCGATTAAGTTTAGTAAGATAAATTAATTAAATTATTAAACATATGATTGCAGGAACAATATAAAATATAGAACAAATAATCTCTCAATGTGTTTTTTTTTAAAAAATAACATAATGATGTTGTGATATAAAAGATTTAAATAAATATTACAACCCCAACAAAAATATATATAACGTGAGTCCATAAAAAAACATTAAATAACTAAATAAGGACCTAATGTATATTACAGATGCACGAGTTCTTTTATTTATTAATGTTAATTTCAAGGGTGGTTGTCTTTCATTTTGGTTTTGACGTTCTCATAAGAAACGTTTATACTCGTTGGAGCCCAATACATTAATAGTATTGCAAAACTCTTCTTAATTAATTTGATAAAATGTCTTCTTTATTCAACACTTAGAAATATTTTAGCGCCAAACTTATAGTCAAACTTTATGATTGTATGATCATTATCAGGTATTTCTACTAACATTTCATACATCATTCTCTCTATGAAATAATGAACCGTGTCATTAAAATTCTTGATTTTTTTAATCATTGTATAAACTACTATATTACTCCCTCTCTACCTCTCTCTCTCTCTCTCTCTCTCTCTCTCTCTCTCTCTCTCTCTCTCTCTCTCTCTCCATGTAGACAAATTGATACCAACCCCATGGGGTGGGAATGATTCCACTCTAAATAAAAGTTAACATTCCAAAATCATGTACTTCTCCAAAAACATTAAATTATTCTTTTGAAATCATCACGTATTACATGAAATACGTACCCTAAAGTAATTGCACATATGATCGAGCACAATACACAATTAAGATTATAAATATTCCTGAAAAAACTTGACAATTTATTCAAACATTCAAAAATGTTTTGATCCGAATCAGACATTTCCTTTTCAGTGTTTGTTTATTTTGGAAGATAGACGAACTACATAACCTATTATTTGCAAATCATTGAACATTTTGGTTGTTGCAATGGTTTTAGAGTTGTTTATCACAATACATTTCACAATCGTTCGGATTCGCAATATTATGTGTGTAATAACTTATTTAATGCATTTATTGTCCAACTTCTTGCATCATACATAATGCTTCAAAAATTCAAGATAAAGATCATTTTTTTATTCTTCAATAATAATGAAAAAAAACAAAATAATGAGACAATATTGAGAAGCATATCATTGTCAAAATATTTCAGATGAAAATTATGATAATTTTAGTCATTTATGAACTTTATTATTATAAAGTCATTATTAAAATTTATGGTCTATATTATGATAATATGGAATCATTATTTATGAGAACCAATTTCTTATAGAAAACATGTATAGTAATTTTATGAGATTTTTGTATTTTGATATTGGTATTCATACTTTTCTAAGAAAATTCAGACTTTTCCTTTTCCTCATTGCATTACTACTGTTTTATTTGTTTTTTATTTTATTCACAAGTAATATTTTATTTGTTGAAAGAATTATAGCACATTTATATGCATTGTGTTTTTTTACGTGTTTGATAGTAATAATATATTTGATAAAAATATACTTTTATATCGTTATAAGATTAGATAAATTGGATTTCTTGTTTTTTTTTTTTTCCGTTGTTTGACAAAATATTAAGTAACTAATTCATTTTCATATTCACAAAAAATATATTTTACCACCATTATGGTGTTCCCTTTCAAGCAGTAACTGAATAATAGTTTCACATACAACTCATTTATTTTTTTTCTTTTAATTCACATAGTTAATGTCTGTAATACTTGTACGTTAACATTTATTTGCACTTTTTTCTAACTATGAATATTTTAAATCTATGTAAAAAGTACAAATTACTATTTTCAGTACCCTAAAACTTACACCTAGAATTAATAAACACAAAAAATTAACAAGCACAAAAAAGTTAAAAAATTTGTAACAATTCAACTCGTTTACATCGATAAGTACAAGTTTTCAAATATTAATATTTATTTTTATTAACTATAACATTTTTAGTTATTGCTTTTTTTCATACTTATTAGTAAGTTTTACAACTTAGTTATATTTTTAATATTATTTATCAGATTTAATATTTTCTTACTCTATATTGTTCTTTCATATGATATTATATCCAATTATAGTTGTACATCTTTATATTATATTATATATAATTACAATTTTTTCTTTAATATTAAACTCAAATATATAAAAAAATATTCTGTACATTTTAATAAAAAATTGCTTTATTATAGTAATACAGATTAATAATAGATGAGTAATGGTAATATATCGATATAGCTTCTTAGTAAAAATTAATTAATTTTAAACATTGATACGTCAAAACCTCCGACCGGCTGGAAATAGCTAGCTCGAACTCCTCCTCGCCAGTTGAACGTCACGTACCTGTAAAGAACTCTCACACCAGAGGGGATTTCTGGTGAAGAGACTCCGATGCTTAAGTCAGTCTCAAGCTTTCCTCAATTCTCAAGATAAAAATGGATAAATCGTGCTCAAAATGTAAAGCTCACCCCTATATATAGGGGTGAGATACCTGCTTCTAGATGCTGCTCGGATTAGCTGAGCTGGATGCCCAAAACATCCCGGTCAGCCCGTTCGTACACACACGGTGTACGTGTGTCAGAGACAGTTATCGTCATAGACCAATCAAGTCGCGCCACGTGTCCTCCGCACATGGGGTAAAGATTCCTCTGAAGTCTCCTCGAAGGCTCTCGTGCCCGACCATACCTAGGTTGATCCTCAGACTGCTCTCAGCCTGTGGTGTGGTCGATCCGACCATCAATTGCTCAACAGGTCGATCTTCACCAGGTCTTCCATAGAACTGGGACTGAACCGTTCTCCTCGTATCGGAATCCTTTGTACGCTGTTCTCGTGATATTCCACCACGACCCCCCTGTTCGATTCTGCTCGACCAAGCAAGCCGGCTTGGTTCGTTTGGCTCGTTGAACCGGTTGAGTGAGCCGATTTATTCTTTTTGGTATAATATCCTATATCATATATAGGCATATCATGATTTTCTATATATCTTTAATTAATTTGAAGATAATGATGGATAAAAGTACAAATAACTATTGTCTATCACCTAAAACTTACACCTAGAATTAATAAGGACAAAAAATTAACAAGCGTTTAACAATTCAACTCGTTTACATCGCAAAATACAAGTTTTAAAAGTTTTATCTTTATTTTTATTAATTATAACATTATATTTATTAGTAAGTGTTACAACTTAATTTCATTTTTAATACTATCTATCAAATTTAATATTTTTCCTTTATATATTTAATATATATATATATATGTTTTAGATTTCTTAAAAAATAAATAAAATTAAGTATAAAACTTTTGTGTCATATGTCTTATTATATGTCAATTAATTATACATACTTGTATATATATAATTACAATTTTCTTATTAATATTATACTCAAATATAAAAAGTTTTTATTCCATAATTTTTTTTTTATAAAAAATGCTTTATTTGTATAATACAGATTAATTGATAGATGAGTAATGGTAATATATAGATATAATTTATTGTTAAAAATTAATTAATTTTCAACGTATATAAGCTATCATGATTCTCTAGATATTTTTAATTAATTTATAGATAATCATATTATCTAAATTAAATAATGCTGCTCAAGTGGAATCCCATTTGACATGAAAATAAATAGATTGGATTTTAGTATTATACAATTTCACAAAATTATTCTAATCTTATTTTAAGCAAAGAAATTGAGTAGCTTAGAATTTTAGGCAGTAAAACAAGCATCCAACAATTAATCTGTCATACTATTACACAATTTATTCATTTTTTTACAGGTTATTTTGAAAAAAAAAAAGATTGTTTCTATACTTTATGGGCGTTAGATGATAAACATTATCGATTTCAGTTTTTTCACTTATAGTTATTAATAATAGATGAGTAATGGTGATAAATGATATAATTTATTGGTAAAAATTAATTAATTTTCAGCGTATATATGCATATCATGATTCTCTAGATATCTTATTTAATTTGTTGATTATCGTATGATCAAAATTAAATCATGTTTCTCAAGTAGTATCTCATTCGAAATGAAAATAAATGCATTGGTTTAGTATTATACGATTTCATAAAATTATTCTAATCTTACTTTAAGTAAAGAAATCGAGTAGATTAGAAGTTTAGGTTGCAAAACAATTATTCGACAATTCATCACTCATATTATTACACGATTTATTCTTTTTTATAAGTTATTTTGAAAAAAAAAAATATTTCTATAATTTGTGGTCGCTATGAGGACAAGCAATATCGATTTTAAATTTTTTACTTATAGTTATTAATAAACTTATAAAATTAAATAACTATTGTTGAAACAATTATTTTATTTGATAGGATACTTACGGTTAAGAATCTTAAGAAGTCATAAAAGCATTTAAGAATATTAAAATAATATCAATAAACAAAATATTTAATATATAAAAATTTTAATCATCGTTTATAAAGCGTTCATCTTGAAAATCAATTTCTCAAATGAAGTAATAATAGTTAAAATGAACTATCTATATCTATATCTATATCTATCTATCTATATCTATATTATTATAAAGGACGACTGTTTTTTTTTAAAAAATGAACTATCTAAAATATCATTAATTTGACATATTTTCAATGATAAATTAAAAATAGGGAATTGAGTTAGATTTGAGTTAGATTAAAATTGTTTTTAACAAGATCATACCTTCCACAGTTGCACTCATCATGTCGCCCCTTGCCCCCACCTTCACGTAAAGATGAGAAAAAGCTAGCCATCATCATATGTCCATCGCCCCATAAAAAGCTCCTTCCCTTGCCATTTTCCACCATTCAGCCTTCTCAATACGCATTTACTCACTTTCTCACTTTCCACTTAATAATTACCCCTCTCTCTAATTTCTTCAAGAAATGAAAGTACCCTTCCCTGCAAACACCCAAAACCCCAAGCCACTTACTTCCACCATCACCGCCACCACCACCACCACCACCACCGCCGCCGCCACTTACGAGCCGAAATCCGTCCTCGACCTCCGCCGAAGCCCGAGCCCGATCTCCGAAAAGCCCGCCCCAGAAATATTACCAGACCCCTTAACTGATCATGCGCTGATCAACCAGCAAATTGACGATTGGGATTCTCTGATGAGAGAATTGGGCCTGCACGACGATTCCGCCCCTCTCACCAAACCCATCACTCACTCAGGCTCTCAACTCGCCCCGACTCAGTACTCAACTCACACCGACTTGCCACTGCCACCTGTCGCCAATCCCCTTGACCCGGCTCAGTTCCTCCCGGACATCTCCACGTACCCCGTGGCCGCCATAAACTCTTTCGACAACGAATATATCGGCTACGACTACGTGGACGAGCTTATCCGACTCGCCGAGTGCTTCGACACCAACTCGGTCCAACTCGGACACGTAATCCTTTCCCGGCTCAACCAACGCCTCGTCTCCCCCACGGGTAAGCCTCTCCAGCGAGCCGCCTTCTACTTCAAGGAGGCCCTCCAGTCCCTGATCACCGGGTCATCAACCCGGCCGACTCACCCGGCCAACTCGTCCGAAATCGTCCAAACCATCAAAGCCCAGAAAACCTTCTCCGCGGTGTCCCCGATCCCGCTCTTCTCCGCGTTCACATCCAACCAGGCAGTGCTCGAGGCACTAGACGGCTCCAACAGCATCCACGTCATCGATTTCGAGATCGGGCTCGGGGCCCACTGGGCTTCCTTCATGAAGGAAGTGGCCGAATTAATCCCCAATTCGGCTCGGGTGAAGGTGTCGGCAATCGTCCCCGACGAGTACGTAAACGAGCCGCGGCTGATTCAGGACAACCTGACTCAGTTCGCGCGCGAGTTGGGAATCAGATTCGAAATCGAGTTTGTGCCAATCGGAACTTTCGAGTACCTGTCTTTGAAGGCAATCGACAAACTATTCGACGGGGAGAGGGTGGTTGTTCTGGTTTCCCCCGGGATTTTCCGGCGAGTGGGGACGAGGTTTTTGGGGGAGCTGCGCGGGATAGCGGGGCAGGTGGTGGTGCACTTGGGTGTGGAGGGGTGCGCGGAGTCTGGGACGGGGACGTACAGGCAGGCGGTGATAGACGGGCTGGAGTTGTACTCGACTGTCATGGAGTCACTGGAGGCGGCGAATTTGGACGGTGAGTGGATGAGGCGGATAGAGAGGTGTGTGGTGTGGCCGAGGATTGGGGANGGCCGAGCAAGTTTGCGGAGTTTCAGGCGGAGTGTTTGCTGAGGAGGGCGGGGGTGAGGGGGTTCCATGTGGCGAGGAGGCAGGGGGAGATGGTGCTGTGCTGGCATGATAGGCCCATCCTTGGTACCTCGTCGTGGAGGTATTAGGGATTTTGGGAGTCTGTTAATAAGTGTGTTGTTGTATGCCTTTGGTTTAGTGCTTGTCTCTCTGGTTGTTGTTTTTTTGTTGAGGATGGAAACTGAATTAATCTTTATTGAAATTAAATTTGGCCGACTTTGTTCCAGTTAACGTGATGAAGGTATGGGGTAATAATATTTGTAAATTGCTAATTTTATTCAGCTCAGACTCCCTTGCTCAAGTAATCAAAATTAATCTGGCAGTCTGATATTTATTTATTCAAATATTTGGGTGCTCTGAGGTTTTGTTTGATGATGGATTGTAATCAACCAACCTGAGTGAGTAGTCGTAACTTGTAATACACACTTCTGTATTTTTTTTTCGTGCAAAATTAGTAGCCAATGACGAAAGCATATGGATAGACACACTCGGCCTCACTCTTGTGTACAGTTAACTAGTTAAGTGTATAGCCAAGGACTTTGTCTATCCTTATGTTTTGTCATTCGCTACTAATTTTGCATGAGTGTAGGAGCAAAAGTGGGGGGCTAGCAATTCTTTGCAAAGAGCCTTTATGGTAACTATTAAATATTTTCTCAACCAAGAATATCAACTTGAGGATGGTGAAAGATGCTGGAGATTAGCAGGAGTTTGCGGTGATCCGGTGACAGCTAATAGGAAATTCTCGTCGGAGCTCAAACTAAAAAAAAGGACTAGCTCTCTGCCTAGGGATGAGCATGAGTCAGTACGGTTCAGAAATTGAAAAATTTCCGGAAGCATACCAAAATTCGGATATCACAAAATTCGATCTCCTGAACCGTACCAAAAAATCGAGACTGTTCGGTTCGGAGATTTTATTTTTCAGTTCGGTATTCGGGACTATCGAAACGGTTCGGTTCGTTAGGGTTCGATTCAGATCTTCGAAGATTTCTTATGTTTTTAATTTTATTTTGAATAACTACCTAGTATTTTAATTTTTATATGCTTTAAAAAAATCAACATTCATCCATACTTCATCATATTGAAGATTTTATTTTGAAATCAACTTTAGAAGTAACTCTAAATTTTAGTTATTTAATTTTTATATGCTTTAAAAAACCAACATTCATCAATATTTCCTCATATTAAAGATTTTATTTTGAAATCAACTTTAGAAGTAACTTTAAATTTTAGTTAAGACTAAATTTGTGCAACTAATATTAAAAATTTAAAACTCAAACAAAATATAATATAGTTTGTTCTTTAAAAAATATATCTTTAACCTTTCATACCATTTTAAATAATTTTTTTGTAACAAAAAAAATTCAATTGTAGATCAAGTATTACTAAGCATGAAATTTAAGTGAAGTTTAACTGTTATTGCTATATTTTAAAAATTCTTAAATTATATAGGATCAAAAATTGACATAAAATATATTAATAACATACATCTAGTGTTATAATTCGGTTCTAACTTTCGGTTCTTCGGTTCGGTACAGTATGGGACGGTTCGGTTCGGTTCTCGGTACGGATATTTGTGAAATCTCCAGAACCATACCAATTATATTTTCGGTTCGGAGATAGTCAAACGGTCAACGGTTATTTTTCAGTTCGGAGCGATTTCAGTTCGGTTTTCGAAACGGTTCAGAATTCTCCAAGTCCCGTACTCAGCCCTATCTAGCTCTCCTGGCTAGTCGGTGGAGATTTCAGTGAGAAACGGTCTGATATTATTTATTCAAATATTTGGGTTTTCTGAAGTTTGGTTTGATGATGGATCTTAATCAACCAACCTGAGTGAGTAGTTATAACTTTCAATACACGCTTTTGTCTTTGTCATGCAAAATTAGTAGCGAATGACGAAAGAATTCAAAACATGTCTTTAGTTTGCTGTATTACCTTTTTATTCTTGGTTGGGCTTGTTCATGTGGAGTCTAGACCATCGGATGGATTATGTTGTAGTTGAACTGAATGGGGCTATTGAGCCTCCCGGTTTGTATATTGTATTTAGTGAAAAAAAAAAAAATATGACGAAAGCGTATGGATTGACACACCCGGCCTCACTCGTGTACAGTTAAGTGTATAGCCAAGGACTTTGGTCTATACATATGTTTTGTCCTTGGCTACTAATTTTGTATTGAGTGTAGGAGCAAAAGTGGGGGCCAGCAATTCTTTGCAAAGAGCCTTTATTTTAACTATTACAACTTTCTCAAATGGGATTATCGAATTTGTTTTGGGAATGGTGATAGATGTTGGAGATTGATAGGATTTTACAGGGATCCGGGGAATGCTAATAGGAAATTCTTATGGGAGCTCAAACTGAGAAAGGACGTAGAACTCTGTCAACTCTCCCCTGGCTAGTCGGTGGAGATTTCAGCGAGATATGCTTTCTTAGCGAGAAGAGTAGGAAGATGTGGGGTTGCTGATGTGCAATTACTTCATGAACTGCTCCTCTTTTGACCTCGAATTGGATTGATCTCCAGAAGTAACTTGCAAAACATGTCGGGAGTGTTCTCGACGGTAGACCTTCGATGATCTAGTCAGTTCTAGAAATATGAAAGAATATGAAGTGTAAGTATATTGTAAAACTTAGAGTGTAACCCTTTACTCCTTCGTACGTGATACCTATATATAGTGAACTCTTGACTTGTTATCCAAGCTTTGCCCAATTTTACTGCCCGGGTGACCCAACTGTCCGAAGGTCTGCCCGACGGTTATTTTGCTACCCCCTAGGTCTGCACGGGACCGATTCTCATCTATAATCTAGATCCTTCTTTGATAACCCTCCACGTAACCCCTAAGGTGTGTTATCCTCTGCATCTATGATTCACTCCTTTTAGGTCACTCAAATGTATATCCCCACTAGGTCAACATATATAAATTGCCCATAGGTTCTGTTATACTAACACTCCATATGTATTACCATGTTAATTGTCCATAGGTTTATTATGTACAAACTGCACGTAGGTCCACCGAACTACTGTCCCTGGATCCCATAGATATGTTACCAATAGGACCACCAACCTACCTTCCATAGGTCTACATACGTTACCTGTAACGCCCCATTATTTTTATAAACAAAATACCGAATTATTCCAAAAATCAAAGTTAAATTTTCATAAATCATTTTAAATTTGAAAGCGACTAACGGGCATTACTCAACTAACATTCAAATCATATGCATAAGTATCGACCTAAGCCTTGGGAATAAACTATCCCAGATATTCATATAGTCAAATATTCAAATCCAAACATAATATTGCATGCTTATCAATAAGTCTTGAAACTATAACATAATACTCAAACAATAATAAATTTCAAGTCATGCTTAACAATTCGAGTTAATAATCAGTTCAACTTGACCACAACAATATATAATATCAAATATCCGAGTCTCAATTAATGCAGACCAATTAAAATTCATGATCCAAAACAACCTATCTAAAACAAATCATACGAGTTCAACAAAATAAAATCATGAAGCAGATAAACAGATCATAATATCGAACATAATGACCCCACTCGCCCGTCTTGTGCCACGACCACCAGCTCAACCTGAAAGGTGAAAAATAATGGGGGTGAGCAAACCAACTAGCTCACCGTGGGAATATCATGCAGTCTATTCAGTATAATATGACTTAAAATCATAATCGCAACATGAACACAAATCATCTAGTCTACCTCTTCTACTTTGCCCTATGTGTACACATCTAATCGTTGGGACAAGCCCATTCACGGGGGACTAACTCAATAGACTAATGGTTCACATACATACATTGATTATCAAGCCAAACAATTATAAAGAATAATGAACATGGTAAGGTTTATCAACACCCACCTGATCAGTCGAGATAGATAGATACACAATGATCAGCAGAAGGTAGGCAGAGGGCTCGACTCCTCGTTAATCTACAGTTAATAATTTTTATCTTATTAAAGGTTCACAAATACCTCAATCTAAAGAGACCCTTAAACTCCAAAAATTATATAAAATCACACATAAGTCATAAAATGCTGAAACTTAGCAGTTCATTAGCAAACATACTCAAATATCTCCAGTTAAAATTTCAGGTAAAAAGCACCATAATAGGCATGTCAACACTGAAGCCAAACTACGCATACGAACATGATTATGACACCATCAGCTTCAAGATTTTTTTTCTAGAATTCTATACTCAATATATCAGGCTGAAATTGACAGACATAATCACAACTCATCCAAGACATACTCATAAAAATTTCAAATCAATATCATGAATGTAGACTGAGAAACCTCGAATCTAATGACAGACTGACATGTTGAGACTCAAAACATTTTTATCTCATTCAATACACATCATCAGAGGCTGAAATTCGATACACATACTCTCAACACATATAGGAATATTTCATAAAAATGTTAGGCTAGTATCATGATCATAGGATGAGATATATCGACTCAAAGTTGCAGTTAAAAACCGGGGATATGAATCGAATTACACATCAGACTTCAAACAGTTCAACAACATGCTATACTTATCAAAATAATCTGAAATTTGACAAACATATTCACCATTCATACAAGAAATAGCCTGTAAATTTTTAGGTCGAATGGACAAGCATAACTAGGGCACAATTTGATTCAAAGTCGCTGCAGTTTCATGGATTCGAATTGTTCAAACTTATCCATCTCAAGGCATAATCTCATATATTCAATGGCTGAAACTAAACCACAACAAGGCACATATAATCACATATATCTACACAAAATTCTCAGCCAAAACCGAGACTAAAAAGAGCTCTGATGGTTACCTCTTTCCGGGCTTAAAATCAAGGGGAAAGATGGCTCGGTTTATGGGTTGAGCACGGGTTTGGGACTCGATTGCAGAATATGGATGGTGGCCAGGGCTCAAACTTGGACTAAATGACGGAGAGAGGGATAATGACCTGCTCTGAGAGGGCTTGGTCTCCGCCGGTGGTGCTCTCGATGTGGTGGCGAAAGGCTTGTTGCGGGGAGGATAAATGCGAAGGGCTGGGGACTTCTGGAATCTCGAAAGTGAAAATGAAGGGGGGCTGATGGAATGGAGGCTATAAAAAGGAGCCCTAAAGTTTGGGGTGATCAGCGTGTAAAACAAATGGGAATGAGGAAGGGAAAATAAATGAAGATCAATGTGATATCAATTCCTACAATTAAGGTGCATTAAGTGGAGAAAAACGTGCAAAAGAGTGATGAAAAAATCTGATCCAAAAGCTTCCAAACTTAAGGCATTAAGCTATTTGAATTTTGAACTTCAGAAGTCATAGACAAGGCACAACCATTGAGCGGTTTTTGCAAGACTTAGGGTATAATTTTAAAAGGTCTTGGACCGAAAATATGTAAGGAAAATTGGGCCAAAATATAATTTCTAAGGTTTGGATCGAGTGCCTCAAAAATGAGTCAAAACGGATCGAAAACGATTCTACGCGATTGAACCAAAAATTACCGAACGAACTAACTAATGAAAATAAATTTAACTAAACCAAGACATACACATAAAATCAAAAATCAATCACATGATAATACAAGAGAAATGCAAATAAATTAAACGAGGATAATCACATAGAAACGAGCAATTAATAATAATCGGTGACAAGCAACAATAAGGTGAAATAAAAGCAAGCAATAATAAAATAAAATACCAGCAAGCAATTTATAATTCACGTCATGCCTATAAGGATAATAGTGAAGCTTTGCACATAATAGCAGCACATCAATAAAATAAAATGCATATATTTAAAACAAAATGCGAGAAATTATATCAATCGAAAGGGGCGCTACATTAACCTCTCTTTAGGTTGGCCAGATATACTGCCAATAGGCCTATGCATGTGAACTATCCTCAACTCGGCCACCTCACAAGCTATCAAGAGGTCCTTACTTATATCCAAGCAACTAGATGTTATGACCATGTTACCCGACCTATATGAGCAGCAGCTCACCCGAGCTATGTGAGGGACAACTCAACCGAGCTAACTATAGCAGCTCATTCGAGTTATTTTATATGTTATATCATCTACGACCCTCACTTTCAAACGAGCTATTGTTTTTCGAGCTAAATAGACTTGTTACATAATAACCATAACATAATATTGAAGAGGTCTCACCCGACCTAAACTCCTTGAAAAGAACCTCTTATATCGTGCTTGTCTTTTTGCATGTTCCATCTGTCAGGCGCTTCGTATTCCGTACCTGCAACTCTCATCCTAGCCGCTCCTTTCCATCTAATCTAACGGTGGCTATTATATGACATAATCTATAAAATTCCGCCCCTTTTTTCAATCAATTTTTTTGCACTTCATCCATTTCAAAGTCCCCTGTTAGAAGAAATCCCCATTCTTACAGTCTTTCGACGATTCCTCGCATTATTTCGCCGACTAGTCATCCGTTCTCAACGACCTGCTCCTGTAAGTCTGTAACTCCAGCGAACACCCTGCTTCTGATTACTTTTTCAACATCCGAACAAATGGGTATGTATTTCGGCTTTTTCATTTTTCTTCATTTTTGTATTGTTCCTCCTTCATCTCTCTTATTTCGTTTTTTGTTTTCGCTTCTTCTTTCTTTCTTTTTTTTTTATTAGATCCATCGCTATCTCACTCTTTTAATAATCCCCACTCACCTCTAGAAGGCGTTTTAACAGACCTCACTTCACCACTATCCCCTCATATTTTGACCAAAGTCCTCCATGTTAACATCAAAGTTTTCTAAATAAGCGATATCAATCCCGATTCTCATCTGGGACAGTATACATCATGGATGGACCTACATAACCCAAGTGATGCTCTTCGATGTTGAACTTTTTCTTCAACTCTGTGACCCAACCTCAGTGGTGGTATCACGCATTACCTCCAAGATCAATCCGCAACTAGGAACAATTGAGATCGGCTTTCCGTATGCAGTTTGTGGGATCGCAAATATGTATGATCCTCAAAGAGTCAATCACAAATGTTGTCCAATAAGCTGACAAAAACTTGAGAGACAACGTTTCCAATTTCATCACTCGAGTTCAACACATGGAGCGTTG
Source organism: Striga asiatica (assembly GCA_008636005.1). Taxonomy (NCBI): domain Eukaryota; kingdom Viridiplantae; phylum Streptophyta; class Magnoliopsida; order Lamiales; family Orobanchaceae; genus Striga; species Striga asiatica. The sequence goes on from BKCP01006404.1 coordinate 346,304, forward strand.
TAACCCTGGGACTCTTTTGGTCTCGGTGTACGTTGGTCTTCATCCTAATTCGATATTTAGGTGGTCACTTTGCCAGAATAAGATGACAACTTATCAAGAGTTCCTATCGCGCGTTCAACAACATACAATTTTGTCGCAGAGTCCATGTCCCTACTAGTATTCGGAGTTCCATGTCCTCAAAATCTAAAGGTGTTCTCGAGCACAGACCCAGGAGGACAAGGAATCCTGGTTAGCCAGTATCAATGTCGCCTTGAAAAGGCATGAAGAAGCGACAACCCACTATAAGAGTGTGTATTCCATTAGGGATGCCTGTTCGCAAAATATTTTCACTACCCGCAAGTGTACGGTATAGCTATAGTGAGTGGCGAGCAAGGTCGTATTCCACAGAGATTGTTGTCAAAATTAACCAAGTATCAAAATGTAAACGATTAAATATTATTTAGTCTAATGCAAATTTAAATGGTGATTTTATTCTAAGCTAATGAATGATTGCAAAATAAATTCTAACACTATGAAGGCTTGTTCTAAGATAAATCAAGAATGAGAAAATAGATTCTAGGCTATGCTTTCCTCGGGATTATTCTAACAAAGATTATTTATTCATTCAAACCTTATTTAATTCTACCATTCGTAGGGATAATCACTAAAGTAATTTACACCTTTCTCTCGAACAAGTTAAATCGTAGATATTAATTGTTATCTATCTCCTCTCGGTCTCAAGATGAACAATCAACTCCCATAAGCTCCTAAGATTCTAGTTCCCTCGCAAGATTCTATCAACCTCTCGGTCTGTTTAGT
>BKCP01006404.1:348034-371820 GCA_008636005.1 Striga asiatica
CAACAACAAAGGAGTCTTACTCAATCCACGGCCGATCATCCAAGAGGAGGCCACCTTTGAAAAATTCAAGTATTTTGTATCATAAATCTCATTGGAACAATACCGATCAATGCAAAACTCTCATGTTCGCCCTCTTAAGGGCAATTGACCATGCTTAGTTAGATCGTTTTGCTAGCCCCTAGGACATACAAGAGGAGGTGGGATGATGTCCCCTTAACCGATGACGATATACAGATCGCCGCCAAACATCCTCTAAATCCCTCAAAGGAGATCCTGATATTCAGCCAATGAAGGAATACACCTCCTAAGCTTCTTGGGGTCAATACCTCAAAATCGGCACCAATATCTCGTTGGGTACCCACGGGACATACCCAGTCTAATCAGAGTAGGTCAGCTAATTCTAAGCGAACTCATCTTATCAACACAAACTTGCCTGAAATCAATGAGTCATGTCGTCAATGAAAGTCCTTCGTTCAACAAGCCTATAGCGCCTATAAAAAAGGTCTGCCGCCCACCACCTAGATCGGTAGAAAGCAATCAACACTCTATTTAATTTTCCAAACGGGATGTGAACGAGTTTGTCACCTCCACTCGGATGCGCTAATTATTACCGGCACTATTTTTGATGTCCCTATCCACCGAATATGGTGGATACCGGTGCCTATGCTAGGTGTATTTTCCATGAAACACTTATTAAGATAGGCATCGATCTTACTGAAATAAGCTCATGTAACGATCTAGCAAGGGGATTCGGTGGACACATCGTCCTCCCCATTAGTGAGATAACCTTGTTGATTACCTTCAACAATCGGGTATCGCCCTCAAGAACTATTCTGGAGTCTTTCAAATTTGTGGAGCAAATCACTGAATATAACTTCATCACCAATCGTCCTACAGCCTTAAGGCTGTCGTTTTTATTTACCATATGCTCTAAAGTTTCTCTTCTGCGACGAAGAAGGCACACCTGGTGATCCCATCAACAAAAATCTTTACTATATGTTTCGTCTTCGGCATCTGTTAATCCTCCCTTGGATGATGAATTAGATCTAACTCGTGACTGAGGTCGTCGCCTAGGGAAAGAACCAATGTAGATGATAGATGAACTGGATCCACGCATGCCTTTTAAACAACGTACCATTAATCAACCCCAGCCTGTTGAAGTGGTCGACTTAATCTACATTGAAGAACCTTTCTTCACCAAGTATCTATAGTCCGAAAAAACATGACCGAACCACATCGATCCAAATTGATCAACTTTTTGAAGATTAACCTCCATGTCTTTGCATGGTCTCTTGAAGATATCAAAGGCATTGATCCAGATGTAGCTTGTCACAGGCCTAACCTCGAAAATACCATGAAGCAAGTTGTCCAAAAAAGGAGGAAGATGGGGCCTGGTCGTCAACAAGCAATAGAACAAGAAGTATCCAAAATGATCGACAACAAATTCATCCCTGAGGCCCGATACCCTAAATGGTCTCTAGTCTTGTGCTTGTCAAAAAACCAAATAAGCAATAATGGCTATATATCGACTTCGTCGATCTCAATCGCTTCTGCCCCTAAGATAGCTACTCCATTCCTTATTTCAATCACATGGTTGATGCCACACCCGGCCACGACCTCATGAGTTTCATAGATGCTTATTCAGGGTATAATCAGATACCCATGCATCCTGATGATCAAGAACACACTGCCTTTCTATTCCACTTGAGGTTTATATTGTTACAGGACGGTGACATTTGGGTTGAAAATCTTTCTCTCATGGTGAAATGTCAAACAAGTCAAACCATTCAAAATCTACGAAAACTTACTCTCATTGTGAAATGCCGAACGAGACCAAATCATTTGAAATCTACAAAAAAACTTACTCTCACGATTAAATGTCGAATGAGGTCAAACTTTATGACATCTACAAAAAACTTACCTTCATGTTGAAAGGCCGAATGAGGCAAACCCATTCGATATCTAAAAAAACTTACACTCATGGTGAAATGCCAATGGCGGCCAAACCTTTAAGATCGACGAACTTCACATCAACGGTGATTACCCCTCATAACTCAACCTTCCAACCTATGCGGCGAAACGTGTTCCAAACGGAGTCGCCTGGCCAAAACTAAAACCTAATCATCATAAGGTGATCATCGCCTTACGAAGCGCACTCGCTATAATTGGGCTGCTTAATATCTCTTACACATGCGATCAACCAATCCGAATACAAGAATGATCTATCTATAGATCGTCTAATATATATATTCAAAACATTTTACTTCAAAACATCGTTGTAAGAACATTTGATATCCAACAGAGGTTATGCAAAAATAAAATATATATTTCAACAAACTTACACAACAAAAGTAAACAACAGTCTCTAGGCCCTATTCCGCCAAAACATATTCTTAGGTCGTCTTGACCCCCACACTTTGTAAATTTTTCACTAGAATCCCCTTTATCTACTCTCTCTCGGTATGAGGATCGAAAATTGGTTAAACTATTTCCGCTCCTGGAGTATTCTCTTTCTCCCCATAAGGCAGAGTAGCATCACTGCTAATGAAGCCTGAGCCTCGTTGGTTGATCCCAAATCCACTTGAGAGGTTGGCTCTGCTACAACTGAAGGTTCGACTCTCCCTTTCAAAATGGTTTTCACATATGGGTCTTCTTCACTCTCTTTATCAGAATTCAAGTCCAGACGATCTCTTTTATGAGCGTAGACTTCCTTGATGAACTATAGAGTCTCGCCTCTCTCAAGCATTTTCAGCACACATCGGATGCTCGTTGTCTATGCCATTTCTAACAACTCCTCTGTCTCTACAACTTGTTCGACTTTGTCGACCTCTATTCTCTCTGACCGACAGACCTAATAACCCTCGACCATGTCAATCTCCTTGCCCTCGATGGAGCCGATCTTCTGTCCTTGTTCAAGACCAAGATATCTTCCATCATCAAAGGCCTTGTGGTCGATCTTAGTCAACTATTATACTCTGACCCTCTCGGTCTCCAGTTCATGAATAACACTAGATAAGATCTCGCATGAGGACGCATCATGTTCTCTCTCTCTCTCTCTCTCTCTCTCTCTCTCTCTCTCTCACACACACACACACACACACACACACACATCGTTGCTACTAGCCCATTCTCACAAAATTCCTTATTGTCTCTAACATTAGCCTTCAGGCGATCCACTCCCGTCACCGTTGTTGCCAACTCGCCAAGCGCCTTGTTGTATTCACCCTTGACAGTCTCTAGCTTTTTGGTAACTCACTCATCTAGGCCCGCATAACGTGTGTTCATCCCTGAATGTATCCACCTCACTGCTTAATCGATTTGTTTCATCATTGTCAAAGCTCAAAATTTTCTTTCAGGCTTCGTTAAACCCAGAATGGACTCCAACCTATCTCTAAATGTTGGATTTAAGAGTAGTACAATCTTCTCCGTTGCATTCAAAAGAGAAAAATCAACGACAATCTTTACAAAAGAATTCTATAATACATCGGCAAACAAAAGAACTTATACATCTTTTCCACCAGCCCGATTGGCACATCTAACAGACTACCGACACCAGAACCATCGGAGGATAGAAAAGCTTTCCAATTCCCAGAAATTGAAAACCATTCTTATTTCCACTTATGACGAGAATCATGGATGTTTGTCACCAGTTTGCATATTTGTCGTCAAATTAAACTATCTCAATCCCGCCTTCAGTGGAAATGCCTTCGATGATTTCCACATCAAAATGGAATCAGCACTATGAGCAACTGGCCGATACCAGGTGTTTGGGTGGATCTGACTCACATCAATCCCTCGTTCCCTCATATATTCTGAAAATAAACAAGAAAGGAGAAACCTTAACCCCAAAATCATGGGTTCTCTATGCACGGCGATGCACCCTGATGCTGGACAATAAGGCTGTTAATTTCTATATGGCACAAATATCCTCACAGATGAAAAAAAAAACCCAGTTTTTCCTTCAATTTTACTATATCGGCGTCTCGTCTGCTCCCTCATGCTCGTCCAATGGCGGCCGTCTCTAGTAACCGTTCCATGTCGGCCTCGTCGCTTCCTCTTCTATCCACGCTTGAATCTCCTAAGCACCACTCCTAATGATGATCGACTCTATTATTCGATTGGCCCTAACACCCTCCAACGCAGCGTTAACCAAGTCCATATCAAAATCCTTACTTCTCTCCAACATGGCAACAAAATCCCAAGAATGGAGAAAAAGAAAACGATCAAAATTACTTTGTTTCTAAAGGTATGCTACTCTGACTGCGTACTTCAAGCCCTAGTAGCTGAAGGTCACTAAGAAAAATTGAGAGACTTTCTAGTTTGTGCAATTTTTTACAAAATCATTCCTCCTTTTATAATAGTACAGATATATCGATACACTCCGGTGTTACAAAATTTTATACTTTTGTTTAAGTTGTTTTATACCATATAACATTTCTCTCTATATATAAATGCACATTTCCCCAAGTGTTTTTAATCCTGTATGTGGATATTTGGTTTTCATAATTTTATTTGTCAATTTATGGTGCTTCACAATAGCCAATGTAGATTTGAACTTATATCTATGCCGATAAGATTTTTAAAATTATAAAATACTTGATTTACTCAAATTATAAATATATTCTAAAAGTTAATAACTTTTTCGTGTAAGTTACCAATTTTTTATATATGATATATCAAATTAATCATCACGAATTTCAATTTGACATTCATAGTGCAGATATAAATAAATAAATATATTTACCTTTATAATAAACGTTAATTATCTCCAATATTGATTTTTTTTTCCCGAAACGATAGATAATTTTATAAATCAAAATGCACAAATGTGCGAAAACACAGCATCCAACGGCTGAATACACAACAGCCAACAACTAAAAAGATGGGAGGACAGGTCAGAAGCCCGCCTAGAATCCCGACTAGCAACGCTAGAAGAAAAAACACACTCACAACTAAACTAACCAACAACACAAACAACTAGAACAACTACAAGTACCCCAACAGCGTAATACCCGAGTGTCGGACCCCAACGGAGTAATAAGTTTGACACTCGGGCTCACAGGAGCCAACGGCCCAAACCAAAAATACAAACATAGATACACAGGCTAAGTGCCCACACCAAAAAAACCAACCTACCACACAAATCAAACATAGAAACAAACAAGAAGGAAACTAAAGCCCTTCCACTTCGGCAAATCCAAACCCAACTTGCAGTCACAAAACCAACCATGGAAGTCCCTCAGCCCGAGAAATTCGACCCCTCCACTGCCAATCTGCCTAGCTGAGCCTAATCTCGAGCATCAAAATACACCCACAGCCGATTCTCCCCATAGCCAGAAAACATAAAGAAAACTCCCAACCACCGCAATACCGGGCCGACTAACACCACTAGCGGACACAGTATTAACGGCGAGCGCCCCGGAACCCAACACCAGAGAATCGGGGAAAGTGGAGCATTCCCAATGTCTCAACCCCGGCCACACCAGCCCGGACTCGCAAGTCGCCGAAGCCGCAGGAGAATCCGTCCACTGAACCGGCCCTATCCCACCCGAAAGAGCCAGGAGAGACAGTCCAATAAAACCGCACCCAGCTCCACCAAGAAAACCAGCGAAGCCTAAGACTCCAGCCCGAAGCCAGTAACTCCGGCCCGAAGTCGGAACTCCAGCCCAAAGCCACTGAACTGAATCCATTCTCGGCCCACTGAGTCGCACCCAAGAAACACCGCACAGAGGAGGATGTCGATTAGCCACGCCAAGCCGAACCGAGGAGGAATAAGCACGAAACGGACCCACCAGAGCAACCCCTGCCACTCCAACCCAAGACCGCAATCTGACGGAGCCAAACCTGACCCCAACCGACAGCACCACAACCCACCAAACCCCACCACAGCGCCTAAGTGTCCTCCGATCGTGGACCAGCTCGAATCAGCCGAGGAAGGAAAATCCGAGAGCGGTCGACCGAAGCACACCGGAGAACATGGTAAGGGGAGGCACGACACAGGAGAGGGGTCGGGTGGCTAGGAGACGACTACCAGCGAGGTAGGAAGCCGAAGGGAAGGCACTGAATCGAAACAAATTTGTGCCGGCGAGAGAGAGAGATTGGGGATTAGGGTTAGAGAGAGAGATTTTTTTTTTTTTCCATTTTAATAGTTAAAATATATAATATATACTCCCTCCTATTTTTATTTCTCCAATATTGATTGAAAACTAATATAACTATTTATCTATTAAATAATTTTATCTATTAAGTCCACTCTACAATCAATTTGAAAATTATATAATATAGAAGCGTAAATGTTCAACTGAAGGACTGACCTTGTAAATATATATATTTATCTTTAACAAGTATTGAATTTAAATAAATACCTTCACTTTGTTTACAATTTAAACATAAATTATTTAAGTAGTACACATGTATAATACAAGTGTCTCACTTAATTTTAGTTTAAAAACATACTAGTACGACACCCGTGTACTATACGGGTTGTTTGGAAAAAAAAATATAAAGCATAGAATATAAGAAAAAACATATGTTGTTGTATAACTATTTCAACTCTTTAAAATATATTAGGAAGATCATATAATATTCTAAAACTATTTCAATGCATGTTTATATATATTCTAAAAAGATTTAAATAATTTATTTAATGGTTGGATTGAAAATATATAATATGCAAGTGGCTATATATGTGTCCAACTAATTTTTGTAAATTATAGTATTTTTTTTAATGTAAACTATATAAAAAAAATTATTGTTTACATTAATTACACAAATAAAATAATATATAAAGCAAAATTTTTTATTTTGGTATTTCGTGAATTACGTCTAAATTTTTTATTATAATATTAAGCAAAAAAATATTATTTATTTTTATTTTGGTATTTCGTGAATTACATCTAAATTTTTTGTTATAATATTAAGCAAAAACATCCTATTTACAAAGAATCCTATTTATTTTGGAGTTGTAATAAGAATCCTATTTATTTTAGAGTTGGAGGGAATCGGATTAAGCAAAAATCCTATTTATTAAGTATTTTATTTTAAACAATTAGGGAATGTATTCGAACCAAAAGCCGAAACATGTAATGTTGCCAAGTAAGCTTCCGAAGCATGCGAGGCAGCCATTTTTTATTTTGGTATTTTGTGAATTACGTCTAAATTTTTTATTATAATATTAAGCAAAAAAAATCCTATTTATACGCCATATAAGATTTACATGCATATAAGAAGAGTTGGAGGGGATCGTATTAAGCAAAAATTCTATTTATTAAGTATTTTATTTTAAACAATTAGGGAATTGTATCCGAACAAAAAACCGAAGCATGTAATGTTGCCAAGTAAACTTCCGAAGCGTGCGAAACAACCATATCCGAACAAAAACCGAAGCATGTAATGTTGCCAAGTAAACTTCCGAAGCGTGCGAAACAACCATATCCGAACCAAAAGCTGAAGAATTTCCGAAGCGTACTCAGCACGTTTTGAAACTATATTAAGAGGGAATATTTCTGTTGAAAAAGCATAACAACGTTTCAACATAAATTACTTACGTAACACACATGTAATATACAAGTGCTTTACTGAATTAATTTTAGTTTCAAAACATATATTTCTATTGAAAAAGTATAACTGTTTAATCATAAATCTTCCTTACCCTTGAAAATATTCTTGGATATTCTCGTGGCCTCGAATGAGGATAGAAAATCAAACAGTTGATTTAGAAAACAAATTTGCACACAACATATGAATTTCTGTAATCATAAGAGTAGCACAAACAACATAGCATGACCTTCAAACTCCTACACCAGTCAAACAGGACAGTATAGTATGGTAAAGTACGGATACAACTCAAACAACATAAACATCCAAAGCCTTAAAGAAAAGCAATCTGAGACACATGCAGATTAACGGTACTGATATATGGTTAGACGCTGTAAAAGATTAGTAGGCGCCATTAATATAGCTTTTACTTTATTTAACCTAACTATAGTTTGTCTTCCAACTTTGCTCGGCTGCTCTCTCCTATCAGTTACCATCCTCATCACGAGACTGACCATCATGTGCTGTTGGGTTGTTATCCTCTAGTTTAGACACAGCCTCTGGGCCGTACAACCTAACTAGCTCTTCCTGTTTACAGCACCCAAAACAATAAAAAATAAAAAATGAAATTATTTCATCAGATCACTTGCATGTTACATAAGATACAAATTATATGTTTAAGGAAAAAAGGCAACCTTAATGGTGATATTTTCGGAGGTGAGTTTCTCGCATTCCTCAGAAAGCCTACGCAGCTCATCTCTGAGAGTATGATTCTCGTTATTCAACACCTCCACTCTGTGCTGTAGCTCTTCACACTCAGCCTGTGCAGAGATTTGGTGAAATTTATCAGACAAATATGATAACTAAATTCTCCAGAGTTATTTATAAAATGACCAAACAATTTAGTTCTAGTGATACTTTGTTTCCAATGATTCATGTCGAAGCTTACAGTCGCCAGCTTTCAAAATGAATGAAACTGTTAGAGATATTACATCAGACTTCATTCAAAACTCGAAATAGAACCCAATGATCACAAATACTCCACCCACACAGCCCAGCACATTTTTAACGTGGAAGGGCATAAGCTCAAAAAATAGGTAAATCAGCTTTATTATGCTGCTATATGTACCAGATTGAAATTGGAAGGATTAAACAAAAAAAGAAAGAGAGAAAGAACAGAGAAAAAACATCAACAGAAATAAAGTAAGGCCATAGAGAATATTGGAGTGCATATAAAGTTTCTATCGACACAAATAAGGTATAGTTTGGTCACGAGCAGTATAATGAGTCTAATTAGATAGGCAAATACACTATTCAAAGAAATATGTCGGTATCTAAAATTTTCCCCCTATCTTCAGCGTCAAATCCTGAGAATTCCAATCGTTATTCACATAATTTGTTTTGATATTTATCTTAGATGATAAATAAATTCAATTATAACAAAGGTTATAGTTTCTTAATTGAATATAAATGCAGCACTTTGTATAGAAAAGAACCAGCAAGTACTTGATGCTTTCTCACCATCCCAGATGACATGGCAATCACGAGGCGTGAATAAGAGAGTACAGCAAAACTTCAAAAGCAAGTAAACATGCTAGCAATATACAAATACATTTTCCCATAAAAGAGAACTAAAAAAAAAAAAAAATCTTCCCAGAAAGACACACATGCCTGATCACCATCAAATTCCAGAAAAGTCTCCATTGTTGCTGGTGAGCAACAATCGGTGAAAACCAAATTAAATGACCGAACCGAAACAAATAGTATCATTCAGTTCGGTTTTTTATGTTACACGGTTTGGCTCTGTTCAGATTCTAAAAATATTCGGTTTATTTGGTTTGGTTCCGTTCTGTAAACTAAAATTCGGATTAACCGAACGGAACCAAAAATTTAAATAATTAATAAATTAAAAGACAGGATTAAGTGACTTTATTTAATGAACAGGCCCAATATGCAATGTGTTTACAATCTTAAAGAAATAAGTTTACAAACTTACACAGGCCAATTAAAATGCCTAACCCAAAACCCCAATTCACATGCATTGGTTTTAAATTATATAAATAATAGCTATGGAATTTATAGTTAAAACCTGATGCTTTTTATTATAAATTTTAACTAAGTCTCTATTAAGTCAAATTAGATTTTCACGTCTCAGCTATCAAAACCTAATTACACTCTCTCAGTCCCAAAATTTTCCCAATTCACATGCCGCATCGCAGCCCCAAAATTTTGAGATTTTTATTTTCCATTTTCAGATTCCAAATCGAGATTAGATTTCTCATTTCAAATTCCACTTTCAACTCTCAAGTCTCAAGTCTCAAGATCATCTAAAGATCAGATTTCTAATTTTTTCTTTCTCTAATCTCTTGCCCTCTTTTGCAGCCTCGCTTAGATTTAAACCTAAATCGATTAATCTGTCTTGTGAAAAGGTTCGAGTTATTATATTTAGTCTATTTTGTTCATTTTTTTTTCAGCTATTATGTCGTTGAATGCTGATAAGGTTTGTTTCTCTTATTTACCAGATGATTCCAAGGATGGAACCATCAGATGAGTATATATGGCAAGCAACTGTGAAGCCTCAAATGCCAATATCTAACCTGAGGTTGCTGATGGACCTTCAAACAAAAGTGATCCTCAAAAAGGAACAGAAAGGAAACACATGAAACCACGATAGTTTGGTCATACTTTACACAGAATGAGGATGAGAACGAGAACAGTAATTTAATTTCAGCTAAGTGAGTGAAAAGATTTATTGTTGTCATTCCAAAGGAAATGCTTCAACAGTATAACAACACATGGATGCATGTAAAGAGAACTCAGAGTCTGAACCTGGACAAACCATGTTACATTTGTAAACATGTAATCAAGATACTGGTGGTCGATTGAGTACACTTACTACTTTGAAATTCGATCGAGATGAAACTCGAAAAGCTATTGCATACATGGTCATTGTTGATGAATTACCATTCAAGTTTGTAGAAGGGGATGGATTCCGCTGAGTCATGTCGAAAGCTTGTCCTAGGTTTAAAATTTCATCAAGATGGACTTTGTCGAGGTATTGTTTTCAATTATATGCTGATGAGAGGATGAAGTTGAAGTCTTCTATGAAAAATAATTGCCAAAGAGTCAGTTGTCATACTTTGACTTCAGTTAGAAAAGTAACTACATGTGCATCACAGCTCACTTCATCCTGGAACTTTGAATTTTGTGCTTGTTACTAGCCACAAAGGCGAATACATTTGGAAGGTGATAGAACTAGTGTTCTTGACTGGGTATTAAAGAATAGTTTTACGATCACCGTAGATAATGCAAGTTCAAACAATGTAGCTATTGCTTCTTAAAAAAGAGTAAAAAGAGAGTGTTGAACTGGGGGTGGTAGTGAGGCAAATTGTAAATTTCTTCATATGAGGTGTATTGTACATATAATCAATTTGGTTGTTACCAAAGGCCTAAAAGATATGAAACCTTGTGAAGCGAGAGAGAGAGAAGCAGTAAGGTGTATTACAAATTCACCCACTAGACTTAAGAAGTTCAAAAATCGTGTTGATTGGGAAGGTATCGAGAGAACAAGCTTTTTAAGTCTAGATGTAGCAACAAGGTGGAATTTTACATATTTGATGTTAAAAACGATTGTGCAGTTTGAAAAGGCATTTGAGAGATTTGAAGAGCAAGAACCATATCTTGCAATTGATTTAGCTAAACATGGGGTTTCAAAGTCTTTTGATTGGGCATGTGAAGAAATTTTCAAATTTAATAAAGCATTTTTATGAGAATACGTTTCATTATATGTTATGAGATACGTTTTGTGTTGCATTTTGAATGAATGGAAAGGGAGTGATAATTATGAAATCAAAGACTTGGGCACACATCAATTAAAACAAAATTTGATAAATATAGGGGAGATTAAGAAAGCATGAATAAAATAATCTTTTGAGCCACTGGATTTGATCATCGCGATAAACTTGAGTACATGGAGTACTCTTTTAGCGAGATGTACGGGGCCGAACAAGGTGTTGGATTGTTTAAAATGTTAAAAAGGGACTCTTTGAGTTGTTTAGAGAATATGAAAATAAATATCTGCCAAATGTTGAAAATGATAATCGAGTGAGCTCTAGTTCTATTTCTCTTCTAGAAGATTGATGATTCTAATACTGAAAAAGTTAAGAAGCCAATGCCTGTCTTGGAAGCTAGATTTAAGAAGCAGAAATTGGAGATTGGAAGTGGCAGAACTCAAAAAAGAAATTGAACTACAAGTTACTTGGATGAGGAGGCCATAGAGAATTCCGAGGATCTTGATGTGTTGAAGTGGTGGAAAGTTAATTCAGGAAAGAAGATTTCCCTTTCGATTGACACGTGATATTTAAGGAGTCCCATTCTCAACCGTGAATCAGCATTTAGTACCAGTGGAAGGGTTCTTAATGTGTTTAAGAGCTCACTTACTCCAAATATTGTTGAAGCGTTGATATGTGCACAAGATTGACTTCGAGGATCAAATGAGGAAAACTTTGAAAAAGGCAATTTAATTCAGTTTATTTATTTATTTTGAATTCTAACCTTCAATATCGTAATAAACTTCTTGCATTTTATTTTATTTTGTAGAGTCATAGATTTTCAACCTGGACTGGACCGGCGGGTCAACCCGGGACCCGCTTGACCCGGCTCCGGTTCCGGTCCTGGTGGGCTAGTCGGACCGGGCAACAAAGGACCCGGTCAAAACCCGGTCGACCCGGGGCATTGACCCGCCAGGATGACCCGGCCCCTATATATCTTTTTTTATTTTATAAAATATTATTTGTTTTTAAAAAATAAAATTATGTATATATATGGCAAATATTTGTCATGAAATACATATTATTAAACTTACAAATTTTATAAACAAAACATTTAATTATGTTACTTTTATGTATATTTATACGACCAAATCATAGTTTTTAAACCCGGCCTGGAAATCAACCCAGATAGGTCTCCAGGTCACCGGTTCAACCGCCGGGTCACCGGGTCTATTGCTGAACCGGATAATTAATTTTACAATTTTTAAAATTATATATAAGTATTTTTGACATGTAAATATACATAAAAGTAACAAAAATAATTGACAATTATTTTTGTTACTTTTATGTATATTTACATAGTTTTTATTTTTTATATAAAAAATTATAGAGATCGGGTCAACCGGGTCAATGCTGGGTTGGCCGGTTTTGACCGGGTTTGACCGGGTCCATTGTTATCCGGTCCAAATAGCCCACCCAGACCGGTTTCAGCTCGTCCCCGGTCGACCCGCCGGGCCGGGCCGGTCCGGGTAAAAAACAATGGACAAAATACTCTATATATAATTTTAAAAATTTTAAAATTAATTATCTGGTTTAGCAATTGACCCGGAGACCTGCCCGAGTCGATTCCCCGGCTGGGTTTAAAAACTATGTTTAGAGTTACCAAATGTGGTTATCGGGCTAGCATTATCAAACACGAGCGACTAAGATCGATGTTATGCTGCTGCTATGCCATAGCTTACCTGCTACTGCTTTGTTGGTTATATGGGATGTTGTTAGCTCCTGCTACTATTATTTTATTTTATTTTTTTTATTTTTATTTTTTTTTGAGTGGATGAATAATGAATTAAAATTAATGTGGTGTGTGAGGATGATTGATTGGTATTACTTAATTATATTGATAAATATTGAGGAGGGTTGATTGAGTTAGATTTTGAGTTAAAAAAATTATTTTGACCAGATAATTTATAAACAATCAGGGCCTCAGCTACTTTATGCTTATGTCATTCTATGGACCTATGGGCTGTGCCTGTGCTGTGATGGTGATTGATGAATGATGTTTTGGAATGTATGGGTACTACTACTTTGGTGATTAGTCTCATTTGTTTTGCACGTTAATTGAATTTTATACTAATTTTGTTATTTGCTAACATTTGCAGAATTAGATTGGCTTAATAGCTTAATACAATGGTCCAATCGATTTGCAAAACCGAACCGATAATTTCGATTCGGTGGTAGTTCGGTTTTAAACGTTTATTCAGTTTGGTTCGGTTTGCTACTTTATTACAATTCCGGTATTTGGTTTTTCGGTTCGGTTTTTAGGCCAAACCGACCGATGCTGCCCACTAGCCGTTGTGAAACATCTCAAACAACAAAATTCCGATAGCCAAGCAAAAGACTCTTAAACCTAAATCAGTTTACAGAAGCAATAACAAAACCACACATTTGTTCTGCTTACACCTCAAACTGATATTCCCACAACGCAGCAACCAAGATGAGACTTTATAAGAGAAATAGCATGAGGAACAAGCAACACGTGACACATATATCATTTGCTTGAAGTTGAATCAGAGGAAAGCAAAACAATCTTACCCACATTATTTCATTTGATGTAACATTGTACCTTTATCACAGTACTAAATTACGGAACGCACTCAACTGAAAAAGTATCAAGAGAACCTAAAGCAAGTAAATAATAGTATACCTGCTTGCGTAATCTTGACCTTCGAGCAGACTCCCGATTGGATTGCTTTCTCTTCTGCCTTTTTAATTCACGTTCATCCTGCAAATCCAATGTCCAATTAGTTCCAACTTGAGTGCCAAAGAATTTATCAGACTTTCATCTAATTTTCTATTACTTCTAAGAAGATATATTTGTTAGAAAGAAGTGATTACTAGTTTGACAACCATTTAAATTTCCACTTAATAGGTCTTATTGAGAGTGAAACAGCTTCCTAAAAATTGTATTTACATGAAATTTAGTCTAGCAAGCGTAATAGAAAGAATATCTACAAGGCAAAGTAGGCAAACATTAAAGATCGTGAATCGACCATATTCAATGCATTTATATGGATAAGCAATTAAGAAGATCCACCCCAATGACACCAAAAATCTGTTTAATGAAACAAAATCTTTTTCATAATCATGCCTTCAGCTTTTCTATCTAGATCAAGTGCAAGTCAGAGCTAAACCATATGTAGCCCTATTACCATAAAACTATCAGTGAATCCAATTCAAAAATCTTCTGAAACTTTCAAGAAACGGAAGAAATGTTTCTTTAATATGATCTAAAAAAATTTTACACCAATTGGGCAACTCACATAGGCAGTTCCTAGTGCCCAGTACCTAGCCGACTTCCATATAGAGCCACTTTTTATTATTCTTAATTAATTCTTAAAATAGAAAATTGGTCATTCCGCATAAGAAAAGACAGCGGAATTTCATGATCCACCAACATACCCCAAAAGCAACAAAACCGTCGAAAAATGAATGACAACATCCAAATCCGGAATTTCATCATCCACCAACATACCCCAAAAGCAATAAAACCGTCGAAAAATGAATGACAACATCCAAATCCAATCAAGTAAGATCATCATAGAAAATTATGAGCAGGTAAATAAATTGAAAAAAACGATGACCACAACAAACAAGTCGACCAAAAAAATGGTACTTATCCACTGATTATTCACCATGCCAGATGGAGCCACATGTGGAGGCACATTTTGATTTGGGCGCATTGGCATAGAACCAGAGCCAGCAGGAGATGCATTCCACAAATCCATTCCTATATTCAGATTAGTTGCAGGCACAGATGCTACCGGATTTCCGGCTGCCGATGGCTGCAAACTAGATTGGACGGAATGGTTCTGCGCGTTTGCTCCTGATATTTCAAAAAACCAAATCTCGTCACTTGTGCCAAAATGAGGAATGAAAATGGCCTTTAATAATATTTACCGTCCACGAGCATCTGGTCAAAGCTTCCCTTTTTGGTCTTTGAGAAATCCTGGAAACGCAAAATTAGATTTTCTTTCAGTAAATAAAATTTTCATTTTAAAAAATCTCCGCAAGGTGTCAAAAAGGAGCTTGAGTAATTTTATTGCAATCTTGACACAGGAATAGGATATAATATACTAGTAATGGAGTTATAGAAAAAAAAAAGAAAAAAAAAAGAATAAAGACCTGATTATTATCATCACTTGCGTCTGATGAACCTTCGCTCCCACTTTCACCACTGTAAGCAGGTAATGAAATTCAATACTTAAAAAGGCACCAATGATTATAATAGTTCAAAGATAAAAATATAAGCAAATGGAATTAAATAAGTCTCGAACCACCTTTGAGTTCCAACATCATTTCCAGAGCCAGAAGTTGCTTTTCCACCATCTCCGGTTTTTAAACCAATTGAGCCATTATTCCCTGAAGCCCCTTTGGTTTTTTTGCTTGAAGGACGGTCCTTCCCATCGTTGGCTTTTCCATCCAATTCTGCAGTTCCATGTACGTTACCTGGATTCTGCAAAAGAGAACCAAAGAACAATTATGTACAGATATTTTTTTCATTCTAGCACTAAACTATTACCAAAAAAAAACAAAAGGAAAAATGGTAAAACCACTGACTTAGAAATACAAAAATGATTAGAATCGATGAAATTCTGTTAATAAGTAAATTTTATAAACTATATGGCAAAATTTTTTGACATCCTAATTACCATAACCATGTTAGGATGAGCATAAACTCCTCCAGGAGGATACATAGCCGGATACACGGGTGTTCCATAAGGTGGCATGAGAGGATGCTGAAATGTAACGAGCATGTCCAGTGAGAGAGCATAAAGTACTCTATATTATTTAGAATAATAATACAACATTCAATATTTCCGAATAATCACCTGCCCTCCCCACAAGAAGGGATGAGGAGTTGGAGAGCCAACAGGTGGAGCAAAGAAAGGTGGAGTTGCTCCAGGACCATAAAAGGCCTGCCAAAGAGCATGTGCCTCAGATAAATATGCAATATGCAATAATTCTTTAGGGAAGCTGACCACTATACGTTACATAACAAGTGAAAGATAGTAAAGCAATAGAACCTGCATAGAGCTCGACCAATCAGGATAGGCAGGTGTAGTAGGTGTACTTGATGCTTCCTGGTAAAACAATTATTAAAAGAAAAAAGACAGAGAGCTCAATTAAATCTGAGAACAAATTGCTAGGAATGGTTGAAACAGTTTAATGTATGAAAAATGACGAAGATAATACGGAATATAAGGATTACCTGCACTGAGGATGCAGGTTTCGAAGATTTTGTAGGTGTGCCATCTTCTCCTGACCCCATCAGAGCAAAAATGTGCAGACTCAATAGTCTACCTTAATGGCTTGTTCTGATTATGAGGATGCACTGTTTTGGTTGCTAAATAAAAGCAATCATTTGTCAACGTTCTGTGATGGCAGAAAACTATTAGAATCATTTTTTGTCCGAGGGACAATATAAGATTTTGACAAAAATTGCCACGCCACAGCAGCCATTTTATAGCATTGCTAGTTGTTATAATAAAAGCGTTAGGTAAATTAGTTAATAAGTCAGCTGAAATGAAAATTTTGATGGGCATTTTTGAAAAGCTACCTAAAGCAACTTATGAGATAAGTCCCAACTTTCAAGTTGATCCTACCAGACCAAACTTATTTGAATACAAGATGCTTATAAGCTAATAAGTTCAAAGTTAGCGTATAGTGCATTACCAAACACACCCGTAAAGATGCTTAAAAAAAGGATAATTTCTGGGCAAATCAATTATTAATATAGGAACAACAATTTTCCCTATACCGATCTAAAACTTTCATGCTTTGGCCATTAATTGTTCCCTCTATCATGCAAAGCAAATGATATATTTGAACTGTGAACTTAATTACTCCAAATTTCCATCAAGCTACTTGCCATAATTACCAATACATTTGTTGATGAAGATATCAGACAATCATCAGCTCGTGATGATTTCTTTTGTTGTAAAGGCAGATTCTGTTCTCATCATTGGGGAAATCTTGGTAGCCAACTGGGCACACAGTGCATGAGTACATGTGTCTTTAACATATTATATCAAAAATGAATATGCCAGCCATCAGTTTTGAAATGAGCCAAAAGAAAGAGATATAAGAAAAGAAAAAATTCTGGGAAATTTTCTTCGAGGAAAATTTTCTTTAGCAACCTCTATTTTGCGCTTTTCGTCTTTTTAATTTTCTGGTCGTTAAATGGACGAGAGGGGACTAAAGCAAGGGGCGATGACTTGTGGAGTTAAGTGGAGGTATGCTTCGACTATGATTTCATCAATGATGTTAGTCCCTGCTCGTCTTTATTTGCAGCTAGGATGCACTGTTTGTGTAAGCAAAAATGCTTCCCGACACAAACGGACACTTTTAGGATAGAAGAAGATATTGAACAACTCAAAGTATTGATTATTCAGTTTTTGCTGTGTTTACAAATACAAAACTACATCCCTATTTATAAGAACTAAAAACAACTACCTAGTGACTTTCCTAGAAATTACTTAAGCTGAAAAATCAGCCCATAATGGCTGCTATGAAGGTGCTGTGCAGCTGCAAGGAATTTGCATTGCTATTGCAATGAAGCTGCAAGGAAACAGCAGATTATATATTTCTTACAATTCTTCCCCTAATCATGCTGCTCTTCCTTGTTTCCTATCATTCCAATCTTGGTCCTCAGCTCCATGAACCGAAGACGGCCGAGTGGCTTGGTAAGGATGTCTGCGAGCTGCCGTCCGGATTCGACAAACTCCAAAACAATATGTCCTTCATCGACACAATCCCTGATGAAGTGAAAACGGGTATCGATGTGCTTGCTCCGGTCATGGAGGACTGGATTTTTTGCAAGGGCAATGGCGGGCTGGTTGTCCACCATCAGAGCTGGTGGACGAGCTTCCTCGCCGGTCAGCTCGCCCAGCAACCTACGCAGCCAGACCGCCTGACATGCCGCTGTGGCTGCCGCCACGTACTCCGCCTCGCACGTAGACAACGCCACGATCTTCTGTTTCAACGACTGCCATGAGATTGGGGCTGATCCAAGGAAGACGAGCACACCGGAGGTGCTCTTCCGCCCATCAATGTCGCCTGCCATGTCTGCATCGCTGAAAACCGTGAGCCGCAGCCCACTTCCACCGCCGGTCTTGGGAAAGATGATGCCCTGGTCCACCGTCCCCTTGACATAGCGCAACAGCCGCTTTACCGCAGCCCAATGATCCTCTCGGGGGTCCTCCATGAAACGACTGACATAGCCCACGGCGAATGCAATATCTGGCCTCGTGTGGACTAGATAGCGTAGCCCGCCGACGATACTCCGGTAGAGTGTTGCATCCACCTTTTCCGCGGTGCTGGCTTTCGTCAGTTTCAGCCGCTCCTCCATTGGAGTCGCGCATGACTTGCAGTCAGCCATGCCGCTCCGCTCCAACAGCTTCCCCGCATACGCACGCTGGCAGAGAGTGATGGAGTCTCTCCCCTGCTTCACCTCGATGCCGAGGTAGTAGGAGAGCTGCCCGAGATCGCTCATGCGGAAACGAGCTGCCATCTCGTGCTTGAAACCGTTGATGTCCCCTTCTCGTGCCCCGGTGATGATCAAGTCATCTACATACACGCCGACGACGAGCTCCTCCTTCCCCCGTCGTCGCGTGTAGAGCGCGTGCTCAGTCTCGCAGCGCGTGAACCCAAGCGTACCCAGAGTGGCATCGAGCTTGGCGTTCCACGCTCGCGGGGCTTGTCGCAACCCATAGAGTGCCTTCCGCAGCCGTAGCACCTTGTGCTCCTTTCCCTTGACGACGAAGCCCGGGGCTTGCTTGACGAAAACAGTCTCCGCTAGCTCTCCATTTAGGAAGGCCGATTTCACGTCCAGGTGATGAATGCGCCAGTCCTTTGCTGCCGCCATGGCTAGCAGTAGGCGAACTGACTCCATGCGCGCCACTGGTGCAAAAACTTCCTCAAAGTCGATGCCCTCTCGCTGGACGAAACCGCGAGCAACGAGGCGCGCCTTGTGCTTGACTATGGCGCCACACTCGTCCCGCTTGACTTTGTAGACCCATTTGAGCCCGATTGGATGACAGCCTGGAGGTGGATCGACGAGCTCCCACGTCTCATTTTCCTCGATCGCCTTCATCTCCTCTAGCATAGCTCGTCTCCAATTGACATCTCCCTCGGCCTGCGCGAAAGTCGATGGCTCCTCTGCGCTGACGAGGAGCAGCTCCTGATCATCGAGTAATCGGCTCGCTAAGCCTGGTACCGCCGAGTTGCCAACAAGGTTGTCCATCCTGCGAAACCTCACCCCCTCGCCGTCGTGGAAGGCATCCACATACTCGTCGATGTCGCTTGGAGGAGAGGCGAACTCAACTGTCGTCGGAGATGTCCCCTGTCCTGCCGCAGTAGGGGAATGTGGTGAGGGTGTGTGTGCAGCCACTGGTGGAGATTCTTCGCCCGTGCCCGTCATGGCAGGACTTTGCGGCTCATCCGACGCCGCCACAGCTGTTGGACTTGGCGCGTCCGCAGCTGGCTCCTCTACTCCCACATCTCCTCCTCCGTGGATCACCAAATGCTCGATGACGAACGTACCGCCAACGCCACGGGCTTCCCCCGTGCCAGGATTCTCCCAATCCCAGGCCGCCATTTCGTCGAACACCACATCCCGCGAAACCACCACCTTGCCTCCACGTGGATCGTAGAGCCGATAGGCCTTGCTCCCCTCCTCGTAGCCTAGGAACACCATCGGTGTGCTCCTATCCTCAAGCTTGGACATGAAGGGCTTCGTCTTCTTCACATGGCCAATGCACCCAAACGTCCTTAGAAACGAGACGTCGGGCTGCCTACCATGCCAAGCTTCGAATGGCGTCATGCCCTTCAGGGCCTTTGTGGGCGCACGGTTGAGGATGAACACTGCCGTGCTCACAGCCTCTCCCCAGAACTCCGCTGGCATGCCCTTTGCCTTCATCATGCTTCGGGCCATGCCCACCACGGTCTGATTCCGCCGCTCCACTACACCGTTTTGCTGCGGTGAGTACGGCGCAGTGTGATGGCGCACCACCCCCTGGTTTGCACAGTACGCAGCGAATTCCACCGATGTGAACTCGCCACCGCGATCCGTCCTCAGCACGCGCAGCCGTTTCCCAGACTCTACCTCGGCTCGCGCCTGGAACCGCTTGATTGCCTCTGCTGCCTGATCCTTACTCGTCAGGAGCTGCAGCCACATGAAACGGCTACAGTCATCCACGAGCAGCAGGAAGTAGCGCCGTCCGCCATGCGTAGCCGGTGTGATCGGCCCGCAGAGGTCGCCGTGGACGAGCTCTAGGACGTCCGCCGCACGATACTTGGCCGCCTTTGGGAAGGGCAGCCGCTTCTGCTTCCCTGCCAGGCAGCTGTCGCACAGCTCGCCTGCGTGCTCGATGTGCGGGAGCCCGCGCACCATCTTCCTCAGCCGGCCGAGTGCGTCGAAGTTCAAATGGCCGAAACGAGCATGCCATAGCCATGGCTCTTCGGTGTGTCGTACTGCCAAGCACACTGGCTGCTCCACCTTCAAGTCGAGGAGGTAGAGGCGGTTCCGGGAACGCTGGACCTTGGCCAACAGCCGCTGGTCTCGGTCCCTGAGCTTTAGCACGCCGCCTTTGACAAGCACCTCACAGCCGTGCTCGTCCAACTGCCCGATGCTGACGATGCTTGAACGCAACTGCGGGATATAGTACACATCCGTCAATGCGCGGTGCTCGCCGTTCTGGCACCGGAAGATGACGTTGCCGCGACCTCGAATCTCCACCTTTGAGCCGTCTCCGAACTTCACCGTCCCCGTCACGCCGTCATCAAGCTCGGAGAAGGCCTCCTTGGAGCCGGTCATGTGGTTGCTGGCGCCGGAGTCTAGGTACCACCTCTGCTCCATGCCACCGCCCATTCGTCCAAGGTGGACTTGGGCACTTGACTCGTCGAGGTGAACGACCTGTAGTGCCTTCCCCTGCTCTGCAACCGCCGCCTTGACTTCCTCTAACTCTGGCTCAACGTCGTGCAACTTGCAGGTCGTTGCCATTAGAAGAGTTGGCTCCTCGTCGTCTACCTGCGCGAGGTGTGCCTCCCTCTTCTCCTTCTTGGGATTCTTGCAATCCCGGGCCCAGTGTCCTGTCTTCCCGCAGCGTCGACAAGTGTCCTTGTCGATCGGACGCACGTTGTCGCCGTCCTTCTTCTTCTGCGGGGCCTTGCTACGACGCTTGCCGTAGCCGCCACGGCTGGAGGAGCCTTCCCCGGGCCGCCTCTCGCGCATACGAGCTGCCCATTCTTCCTCGGTCAGCAGTAACTTGCCGCTGGTAGTTATCGTCGCCGTCTCCACACGGTCATCGACCGCCCGCAAGCGCCCAGTCACATCCTCAATCGTGAGGGTGGACATGTCGATCAACGTCTCGATGGAGAGCGCGATCTGGGCGTACTTAGGTGGCACGACACGCAAGTATTTCGCGACCGCCTCCTCGTCGGTGATGGTGACGCCGTGCGCCGCCAGTTGACTGACGAGCGACTGCAGACGGAGCGAGAAATCCTCCACTGCCTCGCCGTCGCGGAACACCAGCGCCTCATACTCCCGCCGCAGCTGCTGCGCCTTCGCCTTCTTTGCGCGATCAGACCCGATGCGCATGGCCTTGAGGGCGTCCCAAGCAGCCTTTGCGGAGTCCTTTACGCCCAGCGACTCCACGTACTCGTGAGGCACAGCGGATAGAATCGCTTCCATCGCTGCACAGTCCTCTTCTTCATCCTCGGTGCCTTCTTCAATGGCCCGCCATAGCTTACGCGCACGCAACTTGACCTTCATCAGCACCGCCCACTCGCCATAGTTTGTGCGTGTGAGGACCGGCCAGTTGGCCCCGCCAACGTCCCGTACGGTCCTGTGGATGATGACCTCCTGGCGCGGTGAAGCGTGTGCACCGCTCCCTTGCACCATCGACGCAGCATCTTGGCTTGCCATGGCTCTGATACCACTTGTTAGTCCCTGCTCGTCTTTATTTGCAGCTAGGATGCACTGTTCGTGTAAGCAAAAATGCTTCCCGACACAAACGGACACTTTTAGGATAGAAGAAGATATTGAACAACTCAAAGTATTGATTATTCAGTTTTTGCTGTGTTTACAAATACAAAACTACATCCCTATTTATAAGAACTAAAAACAACTACCTAGTGACTTTCCTAGAAATTACTTAAGCTGAAAAATCAGCCCATAATGGCTGCTATGAAGGTGCTGTGCAGCTGCAAGGAATTTGCATTGCTATTGCAATGAAGCTGCAAGGAAACAGCAGATTATATATTTCTTACAAATGAAAGATGCAAGAATCGGAAAGGAGAGCCTTACGGGCAGGTTTTGTGCATTTTCCGCCCGAGACATATATTACATGTAATATAGGTAAAACAAATTTACTCTAGGCTCCAAAAGGTGAAAACTTGCGTAGAACACAATGAAAAAAAAAAATTCCCATCTTGTTAACTGTAACATGTTAAAAGTTCGATAAAGAAGCTGCATTTTTCACATTGTATTCCTCGTAGAAGGTCAATCTAGTGTCATAAATAGAATTATAATCCTTTTGTTTAACCTAAAATATGATAGTGAACAAGCAAACAAGAGGTCCAGCAATAATACTAGAAGGCTCGTTCACCTACTGCAATGCAAAACGAAAGAGAACCTGTGTTACCATGAATTTACCATATTAGGTACCTAATTTCATCATACAAATCATTACCCTACCTACTTCTAATCAAATCATGGAGATCATGTAAATTCATGACATCACTTCTTCTGAGCTTTCAAAATTTCACATAGTAACAACAAATACTGTTGGTAATTGATTCTTGAGTTGCGTTCTAAAACCTTGAACCGTATATTCTTGTTCCCGAAAACTATATCGTGGAAAGAAACAATAAAAATACCACGCAGATGCATATCAGATTACAACTTTCTGCATCCAATTCCCACAAACGGAATACCTAAATATACTAATAAATACACATCCTATTAAAGCACGACACGGAACGAAGAGTTAGCAGTGGAAATAAGTGTGAGCATGAGCACAGCTCATCAAACCTAAGCAATCGTCCAATTAGCATACCAGAAGCTAAGAAATACCCAAAAGCTAAAAATAAAAATAAAAAATGAGGCTCCAAATCGAAACCAATCACCCAAGATCCAATAAAATTCATTTATTATTCACACAAGACAATATGTAAGAAATAGAACAGAGCAGAATGAATAAATAAATAAATTGTTTCCAAGATGGTGTCTTGTGTCGAGCGAACACATATCGAGGTTTTAAATTAGGGGTAAAAGAAAAGGTAGAAGAGAGAGAAAGAGAAAGGGTACTGACCTGGTTTTGAAAGATGGAGTGAGGTGGAAGGAGAGAAGTCCAACTAGGATAGGTTCAGGTTTTGGTTTTGGCTGTCGATAATATTATACTCTTATAAATATAACACTAA
>BKCP01006404.1:371882-389742 GCA_008636005.1 Striga asiatica
AAAAAAAAAAAAAAAAAAAAAGACTTAATCCATTTCAGATTAGAGAGAGAGAGGGGGGATAAATTACTGAGGTGGTTTAATTCCGGCGAAATTTGGGGTGGCGAATTGGGAGAGAGGTAGGGTTCCGGAAGGTGACACGTGAGGAGAGAGAGAGCGATCCACGTGGCTAACAGTGAGTGGCTGAGAGTGACAAGGCAACCAAGTCTTTTAAGGTGACTCATTTACCTTTTGTGTGTGCGGGCAGATGGATAACATTTGAAAAGAATAATGTGTGGGTCAAACTTCAAAGTGGGCTATAGTAGTGCCGGCCAGCCAAACCCAGAAAACTGATAAGTTAACATTCAAGATTAGGAGGCCCATTTTATCACAGGCCCATGGGCTTGGCCAGCGATCTTACGGCCTTGCTGCAAAACTTTGGCTAAAGGAGACATTAATTAATTAATCTATTTTGTTTTTAGCTTTTCATTCCCATTTTTATCTAGGTTCACTTTTCAATTTTTAATTTATGAGAGAAAAAGTATTCACTCAGGTACCAAAATAAGACTACAAATATTAAAATATGTGTCATAAACCAAAAACAGGTATTGCAATTGCTTATAAAATGGTTGTCAAATTGTCTCGAAAAAAAAAAAAAACTCAAATATTTTGGTTGCTCACCTAATTTTTTGGGAATGGACACATACATTTTGGTCATATTTTATTATGTATTTACCAATGAAGTGGGTCCTTACAAGTGGCCTGTAATATACAATTAGACCACTTTGTCCGCTATAATTCAGTTTTATCTTGCATACATTGTTTTCCTTCCAAGAAGTTTTTGTCGGGTCATACAGAACAAGGTCGTGCTTGTTTATTACAAAACTAGGAAAAAAACTGGTTTATTCAACGTTACCCGTAAGGTAGAGCCCGTTTTCACTATGATCCAACCATACGAAGCCACGTGGACCGCACTAACTTTTCTGATTTCTCCTCTTCTTTTCGGATTTTTTTTTTATGAATCTATTTTATCTTTTTCTTTTAGTTTAGCTTTATCTACCATGGTTACCTGGTTAGTTAAAAAAAATTAATTAATCAAAAATAGCCTGTACACGGCAAGATCTGAAATTTGAATTCACCCCAAGACCATTTCTCAGCGCCCCAAAAATCGTCTCAAAACAAATTGCAGTTCTTCTCCAAAAAATTGCAGTTCTTCTCGAGACCATTTCTAATCGGCTGAAAATCGTTCTGTTCTTCCCCAAAAATTGCAGTTCTTCTCAAACCATAGATAGAAAAATTACATTTACTGCGTTCGTTGATTTGTTCGTTTTGTACATTTTCTTTTCTGAAGAAAAAAAAATTAATGAATTGCTCATATTTTTGTTTGTCTTTTAATGAAATACTGGTCATTAGAAATTGTACCATATGTTTGTTTGTTTGTTTGTTTGTTTTTTTCATTTTTAATGAATTGCTCATATATTTTTTTACATCTCTTCAGCTTCAGTTTTATTTCAAGTAGTCAACTAGTCAATAAAGATGAAAAAGACATCACTGCAAATTAGGGATTTTCAAAACTCTGTAGTATTAGGGATATTTCAAAACTCTATTCTAAAGTGATTTTCTAAATAATGAACCATGGGTAGTATTAGGATTTTTGTCTGAAGCAAGCGATTTTTATTGAACTGAGTGTGATTATAACCACAGGATGTGATTATAATGAAGGTACTTAACATATAAACAATATGTTCATTTTTTGGTGGGAATCTTATTGAACTAAGTGTTTGAACTTAACAGTTAACATATCATAGATTAACAACTAATATTTTTTTTTTTTTTTGTAAGTTTCTGAGCTGATATATTTGTTGTATGTAGGTATTATTGAACTAATGAAGCATTACTTTGCGGAGCAATGTGAAGACATCGAGGATAATGGTGAAGAGTTTCAAGAACAAGATTTTGGGTATTCTTCAAAACCAAATCCTGAGGTTTAGTCTTTTGAATCAATAGTAGCGCATTTAGAAATAGACTATCAGATGACATGAAAATAAATAACATTGAAGAAGCATATTTACTTTATTGTCAATATGCGCATGCCAAGGATTTTAGTGTTAAAAAAGGTGATCAACGATACTTTTCGGGCACTAAAGAACTGCAAATGAAAGAATTTGAATGTTCTTGTGAAGGAGTTAAAGATGAAAAACGTTCTAGGAATATTATTTCGGATTATCTGAAATCAATAACTAGAACAAAATGCAAAGCGAGACTTAGAGTTGCGAGGGAGAGATGAGGGGAATGGAGAGTGAGCAGGTTTTATGTGGAACACAATCATGATATGGTTCAGCCTGATCAAACTCATCTGTTAAGATCATCACGCAATCTCACACATGCTAAAAAATTCAACTCTAGAAGCTATGGTCAATGCGGGAATTAGTGTTACTAATGTTGTTTCTTTTATGGAAACTGAGACTCATGGTGTACAAAACTTGGGTTTTACTAGAAAAGATGCATATGATCACTTTAATCGTCTTAAAAGGCATACAAAAGTTGAACATGGAGATGTTGCTTCTTTGTTTCAACATTTTATAAACAAGGTTAATGGGGAAAACCAATTCTTTTGGAATGTTCAATTGGATGATGATAATTGGATCATGAACTTTTTCTTCAGAGATCATAGATGTGCAGTTGATTATGATTATTTTGGTGATGTGCTATCAGTTGATACAACTTACAAAACAAATAAGTACAATTTGATTTGTGCTCCATTTGTTTGCATAAATCACCATAAAAAATGTGTTGTTTGGACTTGCATTTTTGTCTGATGAGACGGAGAGTTCCTTTGAGTGATTGTTTTCGACTTTTCTTGATTCTATGAATGGAAAACAACCTCAAGTTGTATTTTCTGATCAATGTCGAGCAATGATGAATGGTATTGATAAAGTGTTCACTCATTCGCATCATCGCTTATGTCAGTGGCATATCAATCAAAATGCTCCATCCCATTTAGAAGGTTTGAATGGTGAATCGGAGTTTAAAAAATTGTGGCATAAATGCATGACATATTGTGATTCTGAGGATGAGTTTGAGGCTGCATGGAAGCTAATGATTGATCAGTACAATCTTGGTGATCATAGATGGTTAAAAGGGATGTATAAACTGAGAAAGCGATGGGCTACAGTGTTTAGTAATGACAAATTTTGTACAGGTCTTCTAGCCACTTCAAGAAGTGAAGTTACAAATCGGGTTTTGAAAGACCTGGGCAATAAGGTTGTTACTTTGCATCAGTTTGTTTTGAACTATGAAAAATTTCAAGATAAATGGAGGTCGGCTGAGAAAGATAATGATGCTCATTGTAGCCATGGGAGGCCGGGCCGAATTGTTAAAAATAATCCCTTGTTGTCGCATGCGACTGAAATATATACTTTCTCCATCTATAAGTTGTTCGAGCGGGAATTTGTGAAGTCTTTGAATGTTGTTTTTATTGATCAGAATGATTTCGGCAATGGTTGGCTTGGATTCAAGATGCGGTCACATAACGACAACTCAAAGGCTAGGCAAGTGTTCTTTAAGAAGTATGATATTGAAGTAAAGTGCTCATGTCGTTTGTTTGAAACAATGGGAATACTATGTAGACATGCACTAAAAGTTTTCATTTCTACGAATATCATTTTGTTGCCTGAGCCATATATAATGAGTTGGTGGTCAAGAAAAGCCGAACAAAGGTTTGTACTGAATTTGAAAGAACATATACTCCTCATGGAACTGGTGGTGTTTCTCAATTGACATTTGTGAATCATGCAATGAGGACTTCGTATGATTTGGTGCATTTGAGCAAATCTCACAAGGAGACAAGAAGTAGGTTGAAAGAAATCCTTGAAGAAGCAAATGAAAGAAATAAGTTGTCTTTTGAAGAATTTGGACATGGATGATTCATGTGATGATTTGGTTGATGAAGATAATGTCCATGTCCGCAATCCACCTCAGGCCAAGTCAAGGGGAGTTACAAATGCTCAAATAATACGTCATTGGGACGACAAGAGCAAAAAAACAAAAAGGGACAAAAAGGTGGAAAATTCAAGCAAGTCAAGAAAGAAGACTAAAAGGGTAAATGATGCTTTTATGATTTTTTTCTACAAGAATGTTAATAAAATTAATACTTTTTTATTTATTTTATTTTAATGCGTAGGGAGGAAATACAAACATCAATTTAGGTGGCCCAACTCCATCTTCTCCACATGATGTAACCAGGAAGAGGCAAATAATGTTCCACATTATCCATCTCACTCTTCAATGCTTTGGCCTAACATGAATCAATAGGTAAATGATGCTTTTATGATTTTTTTTTCCACAAGAATGTTATTAAAATTAATATTTTTTTATTTATTTTATTTTAATGTGTAGGGAAGAAATACAAACATCAATTTAGGGGGCCCGGCTCAATCTTCTCAAAATGATGTCAACACGGCAGAGGCAAATAATGTTCCACATTATTCATCTCACTCTTCAATGCTTTGGCCTAACATAAATCAATGGGTAAATGATGTTTAATGATTTTTTTTCTACAAGAATGTTAATAAAATGAATACTTTTTTATTTATTTTATTTTAATATGTAGGGAGGAAATACAAACATCAATTTAGGTGGCCCGGCTCAATCTTCTCAAAATGATGTCAACACGGAAGAGGCAAATAATTTTCCACATTATCGGCCTAACATAAATCAAAGGGTAAATGATGCTTTTATGATTTTTTCTACAAGAATGTTAATACTTTTTTATTTATAAAATGTGTAGGGAGGAAATACAAACATCAATTTAGGCCCATTCAATCTATTTTGCTATCAATTAGATCCCTTTTCATCACAGGTACATCAAATCTAATGCTTCGTAAGTTGAAACGATAGAGATATTATATATAAATCACACAAATTTACAAAAGTACAGCCACCAACTGAATGGGAAGACAGTCAATGACTGCCTAGAACCGACCCCAACGGGGTAATACTAACGATCACAAAAAAACAAACTAACAACCAAAAATACTAAAAAATTAAAGGACCCCAACAGGGTAATACCCGAGTGTCTGCTCCCAACAGGAGAATAAATTGACACTCAGACTCACAGAGGCCAATGGTTTAAACCAAAAACACAGCAAAACAACACACAAACTACGAAACTAGCAACAAAACAAAACAACACAACTAAACTAAACGAGCCCTTCCTAAGCAGCAATACCGAACCAAACCAGCGGAAACAAGTCGACCAAGCATCCCGTAGCCAGGAGCATCAACTCTGAAACTGCCTAAGCCCCTCGGTTGCCTAACAGAGACGAAATCCCAACCCCGGAACCGCAGCAGGCCAACCCGCACCATGGCCACAACACCCAAGTGCACCTAACTGGCAATAGAATGTCACGACTCCAGCCCCGGCCCGAAATCGCCTGGTAGGTACCCAACAACCACCACTCCACCGCGGCAACACCCCAACCAGCATCAACGGAGGAAGAATCGTCGCCACGCCCCAATCGACCCAGTAATCGAATACAAGGATGGATGGCCGGGAATACCATCACTGCCCCTTTCGCCCAACAAACAAGTCGCCGTGCAATTGAGCTGTGTCCCGCCCCTGGAACCGTACAACGGCTCCACCACCAACATAACATAGACTCCCCAATCTGAATTGACGAACCTGCGCCGGAAAGCCTCAACAGATGAGATCCCACGCCATGAAAATCAGGCGGCAGAGCAGAGAAAAAGGGGCGAGAACCAAACAACTGGGGGCCAGCGACCGCCGGCGAAGCACGAAGGCCGTTGAGGAAGGCGGTCAGCTTCAATTCGGAAGAGAACCGGCGAGGATGAGGGCGAGGGTATTCTTTTTCGCAAGAGACGAGAAGCTTCGAATAAATTTATGTAATGCTTTGTGAGTTAAGATTTAATAATTTATTATTCTTATTTTAATCTATTTTTTTTATGCAGGGACCCTCCAATAATTAAAGATAATGGTGATTCGAAGTTAGAAAATGTCCATTCTCATGTTTTTTAGATTGACTCTTTATAGTGGTGTAATATTGTTGTTAGAGACATTTATTTTGTGGATTATTTTTTGAACTTGGTTGAATTGTAATAGAATGGTTTAACATTTGGGACCTAGTAAGTTTCTTGAGAATGTGAATTGCACAAGGAGAACTAGCAGTAACATTAGGCCTTTGACTTTAAGGGACTACTTGGGACATGCTGGCTAGCATCACCACAAATACGCATGATAAAAATAGTCGATCCATAATGAATTATGTAATATAATGGAGCTTTTTGTTTCTGTTTTCAGCTTCTTTTCAAGGTTGAATGAATATGATCAGTTTAAGTTGTGCACTTTTTATAGGTAGGAATGCATGTGTAAATGCTGGGGGGAGGTAGTGTAGTGTGCCCTTTAAATTAGGGATTGAGAGAATATTAGTTTAAGGCTCCTCTTGCATGCATGTGAATATTAGTCTTAATTGAGAATTGTACTTACTAGAGATGTGAATGGGACCTAACAATTGAGAATTGTACTAGCAGTAATATTAGCAACCACTTTTTACTCAAATTGCACAAACCAAAAACTCCAGACGACAATCTATATGTGAATTTAACATAGGTCAACATATTATGTGCCAAATAAACCTCACGCACACCATGAAATCATAACTTCATTCTTCAAGACTCCAAAGAATTAATCATTCATGTCCAAGAAATAAAAATACCCAACCGTTTATTTCATTACAATAATAACAAGCATTACAATTACAACTACAAACAACACAAGTAATAAATCAAAAATCTTATCATTTTTTTTTCACATCATTGTAGCTTTCACGATCCACTATAGGTTTCTCGCTTGTACTAACTTCTTGTCTGATGCTTACTTCGTCTTCATTTATTGGATTAGCCCAACCAATAAATCCATGTCTATCACAAAAATAATATAGTTTATGAAAATTTACAGTTCGGGGACCAACAATCTTAACTGCAAGTTTCATTCCACATTAATCACATATTTTATCTTCATACTTTAATCTACTTGGTCCTGGTCCTCTAAATTTCTTAGCGGTTGAAGTCTGTGACATTTTCAAACCTTCAAAAAATAATAATAAAAAAAAAATGTTATTATTTAAGCAACCGCTCAAAGAGGATAAACACCCCTCGGAAAATAGGCTGATTTTTTAACATCATACTCACCCATAAGACAAACACACAAAACTATTACATAAAACATAAGGTCAGTAAAAAACTCCTCAGAGTGCTCATAACTCATACAAATCATGAACAAGTTTCATATGTCCAGACATAATAAAAAAAAGGTTCATCATACCAAAATAACCAATACACACACCCAGCTAAACAAGCACAATAATTTACTAACCAAAACACATAACTGTTAAACAAGCACAATAATTTACTAACCATACACACACACACACACACATATAAACACATAACTGTTAAACAAGCACAATAATTTACTAACAACCAACACACACACACAAAGATAAACACATAACTGTTAAACATAACTAATAAACAGGTGCTAAACGCCATCTATAAAATTAGGGGCTTGTCAATTATTAGTTTCTCTTTTGCTATCCCAGACTTCATACCATCTCAAGATAAAGTTATGGGCTTAGGGACCATTCTCGTAGATCCATTCCGGGCATCCAACAAGATTACAAATCAATCACAAAACTAATTTTAAGCTCCAAACCCTAATTTGCAAAAATCACAAAACTAAAATTACGAATCAATTAAACAAAGATTGACAAACCCAAAACAGCTCACAATTTTCTAACTAAATGAATTTTGTTCACAAATAGAACAAAAATTATTCAAAGAGGCCGTGAAAGACCCGTACCTGTGAACTCGGGCGTCGACTTTACTGCTGCAATTTTGGTAACCACGGGCGATTTGAGACGATTTGTGGGCTAATTTGTCGATCTGTGGGCGATTTGAAGTGGGGTGAAGCGAACTGTATTTTGTAGATCTGTGTAATCTAAACGAAGTGAATTGTGGTTGTACAGGCTGGTTTTTTTCTTTTATTTAAAAAACTAACCATGGTAATAAGGTATGGTTTAGACTTGGTTGGCAATAGATAAAAGAAAAGCTAAAATACATTCAACAAAATAAAAGAAAAAGGTAAAACAGATTCAGCAAAAAAAAAATCCGAAAAGAAGAGGAGAAATCAGAAAAGTTAGTGCGGTCCATGTGACTTCGTGTGGTTGGATCACATTGAAAACGGGCTCTAGCCTTACGGGTAGCGTCGAATAAACCTCCACTGGCTCTTTTTTATGTTAACTAGAGTTTATTTGAAAAAAGTTAGTATGGTTAGTTGTTAGTGGAATTTTAAAAATATATTAGAATAATATTTAAAATAAAATTATTATAATTGATTTGATGCAATGTGTAAGAATGATTGAATGATATTATTTAATTATATTGATAATATTGAGGATAACAGGGTTGATTTAAAATTGAGTTAGATTTTGAATTCAGATAATTTTTTTTCTAGTATTTTTCTATATTTTTATAAACAAGCAAAACCCAAATTTGTGTGCTTCCAGCAATAACTCTCAAGTATTTCTAAAAAATATAGGGCATGCATATCACTCATTACAATTTAATAATTGTTACAACTGATATTCGAATCGAGTTGTCCGTAAACGTAGCTCGGATCGACTCGTGAAACTTGAGTTCGGTCTATTCATTTGTTTGAACGGATCGAGCTCCAACAACTAATCAGGCTCGTTTATTAAATGACTTGAGCAAAGTTTATTCGTGAACAACTCATTTAATTTATTTTAACTTTTTATGGATTTTAATTAAAATAGTCGAGCCGAATTTATTTGCAACCGAAAATTTCGTGTTCGCAAACAAATCTTTTAGGTAGTAGGTTTACTAAATGAGTCAAGATGAGCTTTTACGAGCTTAAATGAGCCTTTTGTTTATTTTTTAAACGAGCACAAACTCAAACATGAGGTTCTCGAATCGGCTCGACTCGAATAACACACCTACTAATGGAAAGACAATCATTCTTTGCCAACTTGACGACATGACCATTAATGTTCCCTTTTTGTTAGAAATTTCCATGAAGAAGCGCTTCAATACCTTGACTACACACGTGGACCATGAAAACTCTTAACACTCTATTAGATCTATCTCGATAGATCCTAATTTCAAGATTATAGCAGGTTTCACACATGTCCTGTATGATGAAAGCACTTGATAACAATCATTTATGGAAGGCATGTGATGAACATCATTTCATTATCAATATGTCATACACCAATATGATAAAAATAATATTATTCTTATTGTATTTACAATAAATGCATAGATCATTCTTATCTCTGACAGAGCCAAACAATTATGTAACTTTGTAGCAACAAATATTCCAACTCTCAAAGACTTGCTTAAGTCTATTATTGGACCTTTGTCACCCGTATGCTAATTTTGGATTTGACTTAGATATAAAACCTTTAGATTGTACCATGTGTACATCCTCAAAGTTTCCATTAAGGACGATGATTTTAACATCCATCTATCAAATATAATAATCATAGTATGCAACTTTTGCAAGTAAAATCCAATATGTACTTGACATCAACAGGTGAAAAGGTTTTATTATAGTTGACGTCTTCACGTTGACTATAACCTTTAGCCTTAAACCTAGCGTTGTTGGTTTGTACTTTGCCATTCACATATATAAGTGTTCTTCTTGAAAACTCATTTGTATCTAATAGGTCTAACCAGTTAGCAAACCGACCAAATTCCAAACTTGAATCGTGTACATCGAGTCCATTTATGATTTTATGGCATCAAGCCACCTCCTTGAGTCCATCTCATAGATAAAATCAGCGTAGGTCCTAAGCTCATCTTTTTTCCGAATCTCCGCATCATCGTGATCCTCCAAGAGGAACGACAATCTAATTGGTTTTTTTGACTAGTTCTAGTCAACCTACGGTGTTTTATAATTTGCATTTGTTGTTAGACATTTTGATCATGAAGAGGTTCTTGTATGTTGGCATTTCTCAACTATTAGAGGATTCTAAAAAATCACGTTTGCATGCGTCTATTGAGAATGAGCAGCATCCAAGCCATTATGTATTGGTTGTATATGAGTGTGCTGCACTTCTGCAGTTTCATCCATATTACTCTCACTAGCTAGA
This sequence comes from Striga asiatica, assembly GCA_008636005.1. Taxonomy (NCBI): domain Eukaryota; kingdom Viridiplantae; phylum Streptophyta; class Magnoliopsida; order Lamiales; family Orobanchaceae; genus Striga; species Striga asiatica. The sequence goes on from BKCP01006404.1 coordinate 382,049, forward strand.
AATCGTCCATCAAATGATAAATTTCTATTTAGAGAATCAATAATATCTCCCTCTAAATCTTTGTCAATATCAAACGAAATTTTATTAACCACATTGTTATTTTGAGTTTCTTGAAATTTTCAAGTTAGTCCCAACACGATCTTGTCTCTTGAAGAACTAATATTCTCCTAGAAACATCGTCTGTAATGACAATTACTCTATGTTCCCCAAGAAGATAGAAAAATCCTCATGTTATTTGGATAGCCTACAATATGACATTTCTCATTTTTAGATTCCTACTTATCATTTAAAAGTTTCTTCACATATGCTAGACAACTCCAGGTTTGCATACGTTAAAGACAATGCCTTTTTCCACGTCATGATTCATATGACGTCTTTACAATTGATTTCAATGGAACTCTATTCAGAATGTAAATCGAGTTCAATAAGGCATAACCTCAATGATATGTGGAAGAGTGGTGAAACTTAGCATGGATCTAACTATATCTAATAAGGTTCGATTGCTCCTTTCGAAGACTCCATCAAATGAGTCGTAGGAAGTATCCATCACAATTGGACTCCATGAAATTTCAAGTAATAAAATAACACCATTCTCAAGTATTCTTCCCTCAATCAAATCAAAAGGATACTTTAGTCATGTTGTTTCTCTACTCTAAACTTATACTTATTGAATTTTCTAAGGCTTCGATTTGTGTTTTGTAAGACATACATTACACAACCTTGAAAAATCATTAGCAAAGATGACGGGGTACGAAAAACTTCTTCTAAATTGAGTTCAAGAAGGTCCACATACATCAATTATCAACTCAAACATTCTTTGGCTTGTGTCTCTTTTCAAGAAAATGACTAATTGCTCATCATTTTATTTAATACAAAATACACAAATTCCATGTTACTCAAATTCGCATGGTGTTAATTAATCTAATGTACTCGACCTTGATATTATTGCCTCATTAATGTGACCAAATCTACAATGCCATAAGAAAATAGAGATGTTTCATATTAGTTTAAACTTTTGTTTAAACTAACAAATCTGATGCAGTGTTTGCAACACCCTGTGCCTTTAACACATACAACCTCTCTTCCAACGTCCTTTTCTTTGCAGAAAATACATCATCGAAAAATTTCAGCTTTTTGTTCATCCTTCCTTTAAGCTTCTAGGTTGTAGGCCTAGAAGCAACTTCAGCCTCTCTTCTACTTATTTTTACCCTTGGGTTGGATTTAGTAGAAGAACTTACCATGAGTAAAACCTTTCTTTTGGAGTGAATGACATAAGTCTTGAGCATGTTGTGCAACTAAAGCTTCATTGTCCTCGTATTGTTTTATACAATAACTCCCAATGAAATTAAAATATGACACTGGAGAGACTGCAGGATGATATTCACAGTGACGTCATTTTGTGGCTTCATTCCAACGAAGTCAGACTACCAATCAGTCAAATCATCTCCACGACATGCACAAAGACTTTACCCCACATGTAGCATGAATTTTAAGAGATTTCTTAACAATTCAAACTCCAAGGTTTGAGATTGTGGGTCATAAAGTCTCTTTAAATGCTCTCACATTCATTAGGGTTCATCCTATCATATTGTCTCTTCAACCTAGTTGACATAGAGGACAACACAACACATTATACTGAAACTTTATCGTCCTAATACTTCTTATGAGCATCATGGTAAGACGCACAGTACTAAAAAAAAGTCTTATCAGGTACGATCGGCACCTTTGTGTCTAACACATTTCAACTCGTTCGTACCACAACAACAACCACAAAAAAAGCAGTCAATCCAGATAGTTCAGTCCAATAAACTTATTGATTTACATCATACATTTCATTGATAAATTCAAAATTCTATTCTATTTAGAAAAATATACAAAACAGGAATGAAAACAAGATGATCACATTTGTTAACTAAATTAATATGGCTTTAATTAATCTAGCTCCCACTATTTTCACATACTCTAGAACCCCTTCCGATGAGTACAGACTCATATCAAATATAAGTAAGCCAAGATCCACATTTATCCTATTATAGTCCCAGCTAGGGTTGATAACTATAAAGGTTGTATTGATAGGTCTCTAAACCCATTGTAAACAATTACAACTCTTGGTTGATCAAATTTAATTTAATCGACATCCTTAGATCATTCCGACACTGGGGCAACTAGAATTAGCTAAGTCAAAACCATCACACAATAACAAATTATGTATCTATGAATAAGTCTGAGCCTCGTAAACCTAAGCAAACACTAGAGTGTAAACTTTCGGACGAAGAGGTTTTTGCACTCATTCAATTGTGATGGGTGACGTCTTACATCCTAGAAGAGATTTATATTTATCAGGGGAACCTTTTGTACGGGTTATTAAATATCGAATGTTCAAACAAGATCCAACTAATAGCACATATCGGGCGCAGCCTACCTGAGCATAATATAACGCGGTCCGACATATACTGGTGTCGCCTACCCAGACATAATATAACATGTCTGACAAATATTGGGTGTCGTCTACCCAGACAATATAATCGCAGACGCTAACTAAAATAAAATAAAACGATTTACTATATTTCAATTAGACACAAGTTGTTGTTTTCTCAGATTCATGATTAGCTTTGNNNNTTTTTGTTCTGTTTCAGTTTGTTTTGTGTATGGGTTTGTTTAGTTTGTTCTGTTTGTCTCTAGTTTTTGTCTTTGATCATCTAGGCAGTTGCAGTGGATGATCTCTTTTAGTTCCTTATTTAGTTTGTTGAGGTTCTAGGCCGCAATGTTGCGAGTCCTCTCAGTCTTCTATTTTGGGTTTCTTAGTTTGTATTGGATCTTATTCATTTGAGTTAATACATATCTCTATCGTTTTGGGAAAAAAAATCCACTTATTCATACATTTATAATATTCAAAATACATACAAATAAGTAATCTAATTGCCCATGCATTTATGTGGTTCTAAACACATAACAATGATGTATTCAGAATACATAAGCCAAATAAATTCATGGATCAAAATGGGCTTCTAAAATATTCATCAAGATTTCTAAAATTTTGTATTGTTAAATATGCTCGAAGATTTATTGTTCATTAAATATTTTAAAAATATTTAAGAGTTGTTGGACAATAGTTCTTAGTTTGAAATATTCCCCAAGTGTTCATTTCAATTTTAGGGATTTTTCAGAAATTTGAAACAAGCAAAATAAACATTATTTAAGATTTTTCAAAAAAATCTTAATTTTGCAAACAGCCAAACATGACTTAACCAGTTTTTGAAAAGTACAAACAGGCCCTAGGCCAATTTCGAAAATTATAAACAGGCCTGAAAGACCAAACTGCAATTTCTTAAAATTTTCTAAAATCGCGATTCACTCTAGGGGCAAAATTGTAATAAACTAAAGTTTTTGAGATTGCACACTAGTTCCTAATATTTATCAAATTTTTGAAATCACGTCACTGCAACTCCTTAACCCTATTTCAGTCGTTCTTCCACCATCCACCTTCGTGACGCTACCTCCGGACAGTCGCACAGTCCCAGACCCACGTGTAATATACGAAGATCTCCCTTGGCTGGCCAAACCACCAGTCGAGGTCGTCCATTTTTTTTTTTTCAAAATCCGCCAATAATGGCGGCGAATCCTAGCTCCAAGCTTGGGTTTTCGGCATCCAATCACACAACGAGCCAACGATATTCGCATCGTGGTTCAAGCGGGTCAAACCGGCACAAAACCAGTGCCACGAATCCGTTTGACAGTTTCTTTTTCTTTTTATTAATCGCAGAAGCCCAGGGGATAATGACCCTAGGCTGCGTAAGACTCCAGCGGCCAGACTCAGCGGTGATGATCGACGACAGCGGCGTAAAGGTCGAGCAGAGCGTTGGGTGATGGGCGACCGTGTACGGGATTCCAATTCCCATAATTTGGCACTTTCGAATCATTAAAACAATTTTAATTATAAATTAAACTAAAACATGATTAGCAGATTTTGATGTATATAAATCCAATTTAATTCAAATAGCTATGAACACCTACGTGGTGCTCTAATGCCACTGTTGGATTTTAGACGTGAGAACCTAGCGCACACACATAAGAATTTTGAATTTTCTTACCAACAGGGAAGATCCAAATATAGCTATTTGATATGACCCTAGGTCACGTGAATGAAATCGAAAACTTACAATTGTTCGTAAGCTTGGCCCTCAATTATGGTATCTACGCAATCCAGTTTCTCGGTGCACGATCCAACGCCAATGAATTCTTTCCGGTGAAAAAGCTATGAATCCTCAACTCAGAAAACTAGAGAATGTTTGTGATGTTATGGTCTGTATCTCTCTTTTTAAAACCTTGACTGTGAAGAGATAATGAGGTATTTATAATGTGGTCAAAACTAATCATATGGTCCGTAGGAGATCATATGGCCAATAGGTAATTGGAATCAATCCAGTAACAATTGAATTAAATATAAATTCAATTTAACTTGATTAAAAAATTTCTATCAAATAAAAAATAATCTCATTACTCATAAATAAATAATCCAATCTAATTGAATATTTAAGACTCTCCATCCACTCTTTGAAAGCCTAATTGCATATTGTGTGACCCTATAGATCTTCATATAGTGACATAAATCTAATTTATGATCCTTACGAAATCCTAGATTGCGTCGAAGGACTAACTCAAAATATAAAGTATGTATACATGGACAAAACAAACAAACCTTTAGTGTAGAACTCAATGGTGATACGGTCCTTTCATTCACGAACCACTCAATTAAGCTTAGGACTTGAACGTGTGTCTATCCAAACAGCTTAATCATTTTATCTCATTTTACTAGTTTACTTTAATCAATTATATTTGAACATCATTTCAAATATAATCACGTGAATTGACCAATGACTTTATCAACCCAGTATAGAGAAATGAGTGTTCTTTCGATACTATATTCGAGAAATGAATTCTATCTTGGCTCAATTACCAATTCCATGTATATCGTGATCAACCCAACACAAGCCCATATCTACCCCATAAGGAGCGTAAGCGTAGGACTAGGTCTAAGTAAATCACTTCATATATGAATTGTGTATCGACCTCAAGTCAAAGGACTATTATACCATTTCACACACCGATACTCCCATATACACATAAACAAATGGTTTATCGGTATGGTATACCAATACTCTCTAAAGTATCCATGTGCCCATCACGAATAACAATTATTCATAGTAGTGAGCCATACGATATTCTTCAAGAATATGATGCAGACCACATGTCAATCTATTACGTATCATTAATATCTCTTTCTTAATGATCATCAATTGAGGAAATTTGAGAGTTATAGTTTATCAATTAACATCTCACTCTGTTAATGACAGTATTAACTCAATGGAGCAATTAATTACTAAATTACAAACAATCAAACAATTATTTAATTAATTATAATACCATAATTATAATCAAATATAATATTAATGTGATCATGTATATATGTCCTCAAAAAGATTGTCTCTAGGAAACATATACTAACACACAACTGGAGGTGGTTCTTGAACATACTCTTTTAGGAGCTTAGAATAGAAGGTGGTTTAGGTTGGACATTCATCAGTGACCAACATAAGGTTAGTATACTTCATATTTCGGTGTGCATTTTCTAGTTTCTGTTCCATTTTCTGGTACAGTTCATGTTCAAAATAGATCATGTTATTTTTTTATTTTTTTTTTTATTTTGAAATTTTGATCTTATACTTGAAGGGACTTATTGCTACTATCAGAGAACTCACACCACATGCTGAGCATACAAACTGTGCTAGACAAGTGTATATGAATTACAAAAAATAGCACCCAGGGAAAAGCATTGAAGGATCTTCATTGGAGAATAGTGCACAACACATACCGGGTAGCGTATAAGGAAGCTATTGATGAGTTGAATGTGGTTGATCTAGAAGCATGTAAGGATTTCTTTGACAAAGGAACCTTTAGATTTGTTAAGACCTTTATTACAGATTACCCAAGTGTGATATGAATTGAACAATCGTGTCTGAGACATTTAACAGTACCATTGTAGCTGCTAGGAAAAACCCAATTGTGGAGATGGTTGAGGTTATTAGAACCTATGTTATTAAAGACACCATGAGAGACTTATGTTGGGTAGTGTTGTGAATGATGTGCTTTGTCCTAGTATTAGGAAAAAGGTTGAAGATGTTAAGTACAAAAGTAGATTGTGTCATACTAAGCCTATTGTGGGTGCCAAGTTTCAAGTGCCAATTTTAGATGATCAGTTTGTAGTTGATTTGAGAGAGATGAGTTGCACCTGTAGAGGGTGGGAGATCCTTGAGATTCCATGTGTCCATGCCTGCTCTGAAATTCTTTATCAGAAAAAAAAGATGTGGCAGTATTTGTACATCCTTACTTCAACCTTGAGGTATTTGAGGGCATATTCCTTTTCACTTGAACCTTCGAATGGAAAAAAAAAATGTGGCTTGAGGCAACTGGGGGCCAAACTGAAACCACCTCTATTGAAAAAAAAAAAATGCTTGGTAGGCCTAAAATGGCAAGAAAAAAAGCACTTGAATAGGAGAAGAAGAATGAAACAACACTGAAACGTGTTTAGATTGGTAATGAGATGCCAAAGATGCTTCAAGGTTGGACACAACAAGAGGACCTATAAAAATGAAGTTGCACCTAAGCCTCAGAAGGTATATGTTGTATTTATGTTGTTAAATGTGTTTATGTATGTGTGTTCACCAAATAAGTACATTTTTATTCTATGGTTAGCAAAGAGAGGTATACCAAGGATACGGGAAATGCCTAGTGAGTCTGAGATTATCCCATCTGTCCCACTGCACAACGGCCAGTTAAATGCTTCTCCAACACAACGAAGAAAGAGGAAAAATCCCCCCAGAAAAACTGGAGTCCAAGAACATGAATTCCACATAGCTCAAACAAGAAAAGAAAGATCACTGGTATATTTAAACTACTTAGAAATATTGACTTACAAATTGTTTCACTATATTTAAGTGCATATTTTATTCAGTCAAGAAAGGGATATAGTGTGTTGGTTTCTGAAGAAACATGATAGATTTATATAAGAGTTAGATATTATTTACTTCTTCTTAATAGATATAGTGTGTCTATTTCAGATACTTAGAATGCTAATACATATTTTATATTTGCAGATGTCAAGTGACAAAAACAGTGCATTTGGTGAACCCTGTTGGTAGGCCTAGTACCGGGAGTCAATCCAATAAAAGTCAAGATGCTTCTGTTTCAGACTTTGGTGCAAGTGGACATTTTTCAGGCACTCAAGAGAGTGTGTCTAAGTAGTTGTATCTCTATTTGGATTGGAGTAGTTGTGGATTTAATTTTGAGACATAAGTAGTATGTTTTTGTAGCTATGTAGTATGTTGAAGGGTGAATTGTTGATTTGCATTGTATGTGGTATGGTGAAGTATGAATCTGGGGAAAACCATTGTATGTTGAAGGATATCTTTTTGTAATTGACTTCAATTGTCCTTCCAAGTGGAACATCTTTTTGGTTGATGTGTAATGAAGTTGCATTAACTTGTTAAGCCTGTTACCATATTGTTCTGTAGCTATTGTTCTGTAATGGTGGTACATTTAGCTAAGTAATCAGTTGTTTCTTGGGATACATGTTGACTAATGAGCAGCAAGCTGAGGTTTAATATTAGGCTAACTTCAGTTATCATTATGCCTTT
>BKCP01006404.1:389751-416485 GCA_008636005.1 Striga asiatica
GTTCTTGGAACAAAAGCTATAATATGAGGCTTAAATAACTTCAAAAAGAAATGTCATTCATTACATAATTCACCATCATACATCAATCTCCTTGAGCATCAATCTACCATTTCCATTCCAAAACCAACATCTACCTACCATTATATAAATCCAACATCTAAGAAACACTGCCTATTTGGGCATCAATATACCATTTTCATTTCTAAGTCCATTACAATACACCGGTTTTTCTATGAAGCCAACAGTTGGCTCCATAGTGGAGCCAACCTTCTATATATAACAAGTCAACCTACCATATTCTCTGATTACTTAAATAACACTAATATAATTTTATTAATATTGTAGGTTTACTTGTTGTATATAGAAGGTTGGCTCCACTATGGAGCCCACAGTTGGATTCATAGCAAAACCATACTATACACAGCTGCACATAAAACTAAAGGCTCATTTACATACATACTGTATATTTCCCTAAAAAATTGCAAATATACTAAATCGAAAACTTATTTGCACATCTACCTAATTGAAGCTATTTATTTAGAGAATTACTAGATAAAAAAATAAAAAATAAAAAAAATTACATGGTAAGTAACTGACATGATTATTCTCTCTTAATTACCTTAAGAGAGAATCCATAAATTCTATAATTTTAAAATACATATCGACATTACATGTAAGTACGAACACAAGGATAGAATCCTAAAACTAGAAGTTTGAAATTTGAATTTAAAAAATGAAATTTGAAATCCATATTATTTTTCTGATTCGAGTTTGTTGACTACAAAACGCAACAAAATTGGATATATGTTATGTAAATAGTTACATGTTATAAAACAAGTATATACAAGCATTCTAACGTAAGACCTTGATGGGTCTACTCTCAGATCTGGAGTGAACCGGTGGTAATGAGTTCAGATCTGTTTTAATCGCATTCGAACCGTTGCTAGACCGCAAGAACACCTGCAAAAACTCAATGCTTGAGGTGTTTCCGGCGTAGAGCCTCCGATGCTCAAGTCAGTATATGAGAGAGATGAAGAGAGGCTGCACAGCAGCTATGAGGGAGAACATGGAATGAATGGGAGTTAGGGTTTAGGGCTACCTCATCTCCTTTATATAGGAGGAAACACTTTCTTGGAGTACCCAAAATGCCCTGGTCGACTTACATGAAAGGTCCAAAATTCCCCAGTCGGTTCGTCTCCCCTTTGCTGCTGAGTCATCACAAGATTCCCACTTATCTATTAGAGAATGCAGAGCCCCAAGTATGTCGCAAGTGTGATGAATCGTCCTCACGTTTTCGGTCTCGAGGCACAAGGAGTCGACCTCGAGATCTGAGAGGTCGACTCATGATCACATGCAAATTTGGAGACTACGCTCGGTTATTCTTACATGGGAGTCGACTTCTAGAATCAACTGCAGGAAGTCGACCTCGAGGAGTCGACTTGTTCGGATTCCGCCCTTATCTCGTAGTTGTTTTGTTGTGGAGTCGACTTTGTGGAAGTCGACTGAGGTATGTCGACGGGAGTACATCGACAGGTGGTCGGTCTAAGTGATTGCCTGGTCGAGTAGAGAGTTCTTGGGTCGGTATATGACAATATGGCTATATCATCTAGTCCCCCCCGAAAATTACTCTAAGCGGGCTAGAGCTTAAGAGTAAATTTGGTAATCGTGTACCTCTGTTAGTTTAGCTTGTTATTCTTTCCTCGACACTGTGGTTCTTCTTAGCATCATTGCTCGACTCGTCCTTGCTACCTTTATCTGATCTAGATCACGATTCCTCCTTTACTCCGTTGTTTGTAACTCGTCTCGTCATCTCACTGGGCGGTTGTAATATCTCATGATTGTCTTCTGGATAATTCTGACAGCCTGATGTCTTTTCAAATTTCGAAATTTGAATCTAGACGCATCGCGTCGTTCCCACTCTGCCGCTTCGAATTCTGTGCCTTGTCCGTACCGTCAAATCTCTATTTGATCCAAGGGTCAGAGTTCACCTTCTTTTTGTATAAATATCTTTTCCTTTGGTTTCAAATCACTTTTCCCTATCTTCATAATCTCTTGCTCTCTTGTTTCTCGAATTCTCCGACGATTTTTGTGTTCTCGGCTCTACCGACGCTTCTCTTTTTCCGGCGACATCAAATCTTCAAGGCTTCTCCACGAACATTCGTGTGTAAGCTTATCTCTTTCTCAATTCCTTCTGGTTATTTTTGTGGGTTTTTATAACCCTTTCTGGGTTTTTTCTGAGTTTGAAAACCTTGGATGTTCTTCATGTTCTTCCAATTTTTTGTGTGGGCTTTTCGTTAGATCTTTCTCGCTTAAACTTTCCTTTGGATTTCTTGTTTGTCTAGCACGTCGATTTGCTGTGGAGCCGTTTTACACATCCCTCTTTGAGTCGATTTCTGTTAACTCAACCTTCCCGACTTTCTTAAGTCGGTTTCGACTTAATCTTCTCGACATTTACGGTATCTTTATCTTGTTCGGATAAGTTGATTAGTTCGCTCGATAAGGTGCGTCATCCTTAGTTCGCGCTTACTGACCTCGACTTTTCCTTTTCGATTTTTCTAGCCTCTGCTTCCGACTCCTCTCCTGATAGCATCGAGCGCCTAATCGACGAGGGTCCTCAGTCCTCCGACTCAGTTCAAGAGGTCGGCTTTAAATTGGTCGACAAGCCCCAAAGTTCTCGTGACTCGGACGCGTCTTCCTTTGGCATCGACCGAGATGCATACAATCAGGCATGGATGTTGGGTGTCCTGGCGGAGGACCCAAAGTCTTCTCGAGTTAGAGGGTCTCCTTGTCTCGACCTCATTCCTCGAGGTATTCCCCTTAAGGTCTTAGATATTTTCTGTGTACTAAACAAGTCCTTCTTCTTTACCCATAATTGCACCTCTTCCAGAGGTTCAAAATGTTGTATCTATTGCCTGTCCATTAGCTAAGCTAGCTGTTTTAAATCCTTTTTGTTATGCCTCTGCAGCCGAGATCGAAGGCTTTAAAGTTTTCAGTGGACTTCCCGCAGACTGGGAGCTGGTCGTTCCTAGTCCAAATGACGACTTTGCTCATCCTCCTCCCGGTTTTTATTCCTTTTTTATAGACCAAGTGATGTTCAGTCTCCGCTTCCTGATTCAACCCGAACTCCGAGCTATCAGTGACCTGTACGATGTCCCCATAAATCAATTTTCTCCTAATGCGATTCGCATCATGGTCTCTTTCATTGTCGTTTCCAAAATAAAACTCCAATACTTTTCTCCAGAGTTTCTTTTTTACTGTTACGGCTATCAATTTATAAAAGATACCCATTGCCTGGGTCGTCGCGCTAGTGTCACTTTTCTTGACGACCTTTCCTCAAACGTGACTAAGTGGAAGTCGAAATTTGTTTTCATTCGACCTGCTTCTGGTAAATATCCATACCCAAACACTTGGATCATTTCCAAGGTTAAACAAAATAAACGGCCACGGTGCGACAAATTTGAGTCGATGCTGGCCGAACTCAATAAACACACCTACAAAGCTCGTCCGCTGATCAAAGAAAGATACCTTCTTAATCACGTAGGCATTGTTGTCGACGAGGATGTTTCTCGTCTCGACGACCCTCGTAAGTCCAATTTCCATATTTTCTTTATTTGAAGTCTTTATGCCGATATGACTGATTGTTTTGATATTTATGTTTGCAGATTCCGTTCTTGCTCGCTTCGAAAATGTGAAAGCCAAAGGCGATGGCAAATCCGCCGGTCGACCTATTCCTCCGAAAAAGCCCGTCAGCGGCTCGGGGTCGGGTGTAAAGGGGGCAGCAGACGAGACGACTGCTGCCAAAAAGTCGAAGGTTGTGCTCCCATCTCTGGGAAAGTAGTCGAAGGCTTCGGGCTCGCTCTCCCGGAAGCGGGCTCAGGACAAGGCCGATTTCACTCTTATCCCCGAATCGCTCAAACGTCTGAAGAAAGACAAGGGCAAGGCTGTCGAGCAAGCTCCTCCTGGAAACCTCAAGACGGTCACTCTCGATAGGCCTTCCCGACTCTGGGATCACCCTCATCCCCACAAAATTGCTAAGTACTTTGACTCCATTATCCCCACTGTTGATAAAGCCCGCGCCGACCGTGATCCTTATGACCGTGCTAGCCTCGCTCTTCTTTGCTTCTCTCGAGTAATTACCCTATTCTTTGTCTTCAGTTGATTTCATTTACTTGAGTTCTAATGTTGCTTTTCGCTGTTTTTTCGTGGTCCTCTCAGTTCATGGCATGCATAATGCCTTCTCTCCTCGAGAATACAAGTTCGCCTGACTCCGACGTTCGTGCTTACAAGAAGAAGTATGAGGACCTGCTTCTCGAGCTCGAGAAGAAAGATGACGACCTCGCGGCGGCTAATGCTCTAGTTTCGAAGCTTAAAATTAAGAAGGCTGCTGCCCTTTCGAAGGTTGACCAGCTGCGCCGACTTAGAGAAGACAGCTATGACAGTATGGTCGAGAGGGAGGCCGGAGTCCTCGAGAGGCGTAGGACCTTTCTCAAGTCCCCGGTCGGTTCTGTATTTCTCGAGCACTACCGTCAGGAGGCTATCAAGCTCTTCTGCAACTCTCCCGCCTTTCTCGACATGCTTTGTCCCGCGACGCATGGGAGAAGGCCATGGAGAAGACTGAGTGCAAGGGTAGGCTTGACCGTGAAGAGGTCAAGAAAACGCTCCCTTTCCCCGATGGTTACAAGGGTGACGCGGCCCTCCCTTCCCATCACCCGTGGTGGATCGGTCTTGAGGCGAGGGCCATTCGAATGGCTGGTTTGGCAGGTCTAATAGAGGTTCCTTCCGCTCCCTTGGCCGGTCCGACTGACTTAGTCGGGCCAAGTGAGGCGGATGACGAGGGTTCTCCTAAAGTCGAAGAGAATGAAGAGCTATTCGGGGAAAGGGAGGTCGAGGAGGGGCAGAGGGCGGATATCACTGGTGGAAATGAAGGCGATGGTGCCGAAAAAACTATTGTTGTAGAAGATAACGGAGAAAAAACCGAGACGGTTGTCGCTGGCGGTGATGATGGTGAAGAGGAAAAGTCCGATGCTGAAAGTTGAGTTGCTGTTGGTTTATTGTTTTCATTTTTTCTTCCTTTTGGTTACCGTGTTCGACCTAGTTTCCGCGATTGTAAAGGTCGACATGGTTCGGATGTAATGAACTTTTGATTTGTCAATATTATTCTATCTTTTGTCCTCTTTGTCGCTTGTCTTGGTGCCACACTTTGTCGATTTCTATTTTCTCAAGATTCTACGTTATTCGCATTTCGAGTTGTCTTGCTGTTATTTCCGTATATCCTCTTCCAACCTTTCTTGTGAGCTGGTCGAAGTCGAGCGACGGTTTTAGTAGCTTCGTAGCTGATAAACAAAAGATCTTCAACTCATCCTCTCCCAACCCTTCTTGCGAGCTGGTCGAAGTCGAGCGACGGTTTTAGTAGCTTCGTAGCTGATAAACAAAATATCTTCAACTCGTCCTCTCCCAACCCTTCTTGCGAGCTGGTCGAAGTCGAGCGACGGCTTTAGCAGCTTCGTAGCTGATAAACAAAAGTTTTTCAACTCGTCTTCTCTCAACCCTTCTTGCGAGCTGGTTTAGCAGCTTCGTAGCTGATAAAAAGTTTTTCAACTCGTCCTCTCCTAACCCTTCTTGCGAGCTGGTCGAAGTCGAGCAATGGCTTTAGCAGCTTCGTAGCTGATAAACAAAAGTTTTTCAACTCGTCCTCTCCCAACCCTTCTTGCGAGCTGATCGAAGTCGAGCAACGGCTTTAGCAGCTTCATAGCTGATAAACAAAAGTTTTTCAACTCGTCCTCTCCCTACTCTTTTTGCGAGCTGGTCGAGGTCGAGCAACGGCTTTAGTAGCTTCGTAGCTGATAAACGTAAAGCTTCATCGTCATAGTCGCGTTTAGCGGGTTGTGCCCTTAGCTTCATAGCTATTGTGATATTCTTTGTGTAGATGTGTTTAAGTTGTTTGCATAGTGTGTATGAGATTGTTATTTTTTTTTTTTCAAGCGTGGCAACTTCATAATTGTGTAAATCGATTTCATGGTTGTAAGCTTTGTAGCGTGCTCGAGATACTACTCGAGAGTGCAACTTCTCAGTTGTGTTAGTCGACTTCATAGTCGTAGGCTTCGTAGCCTGCCCGAGATTCCACTCGAGAGTTACAACTTTGTAGTTGTGTTAGTCGACTTTGTAGTCGTAGGCTTCGTAGCCTGCTCGAGATTCCACTCGAGAATTATAGCTTCGTAGTTGTTTGAATCAACTTCGTGGTCGTAGGCTTCATAGCCTGCTCGAGATTTCGCTGGAGAATTACAACTTCGTAGTTGTAGGCTTCGTAGCCTGCTCGAGATTCCGCTCGAAAATTACAACTTCATAGTTGTGTTAGTCGACATCGTAGTCGTAGGCTTCGTAGCCTGCTCAAGATTCCGCTCGAGAATTACAACTTCGTTGTTGTTTAAATCGAATTCGTAGTCGTAGGCTTCGTAGCCTGCTCAAGATTCCACTCGAGAATTACAACTACGTAGTTGTGTTAGATCGACGTCATGGTCGTGTAAGAGTTAGTTAGCTTCATAGCTGTTTTGAAAAATTCTATTTTCTAAGCAATCCTAGTAAAGTCAACGCATAAACATAAGAAACATAATTGAAACATAAACTTGCGGTTCATTTCATAATTGAACTTGATTTGAACATTATTCAGTACAAAAGAGAATTCGAAATATTGCCTTAAGAATAGAAGCGTTTGAGATGAATTACGTGCCAGGATCGCGGCAGTTGTCGACCTTCTCCGTCCTCGAGTTCATATTCACCTCTTTCAAGCACCCTTGTGACAGTGTAGGGTCCTTCCCAATTAGCCTCGAACTTCCTGACATGCTTGAGAGCGTCGGCTCATTTGAGGACGAGATCTCCAACTTGAAAACGTCTGGTTCGGACCTTCTTGTCGAATGTTGCGCGCATCTTTTGTTTGTACTCGATGGATCGCACCCAAGCTTCCTCTCGTCCTTCTTCAATTAGGTCGAGGGCCTTCTCGATCATCTCCTCATTTTTCTTTTCTTCATAGAACATCGACCTGTGGGAGTCCAAGCCGACTTCTACTGGCAGAAGCGCATCCATTCCATAGACCATGTGAAATGGAGATTGTCCTGTCGAGCTTCTCGGAGTCGTCCTATAAGCCCATAGGACTGTCGTCAACTCGTCGACCCAGGCTCCTGACGCTTTCTCCAATATTTTCTTCAACCCTTGGAGAACAGTTCGATTGGTTACCTCGATTTGCCCGTTCGCTTGTGGGTGTGCGACTGAAGCAAATCGTTGTTTAATTCCCATGTAGAGGCACCAAGCTTGGATCCGCTTCCCTTGGAATTTAGTTACGTTATCCGAGATCAGCACTTTTAGAATTCCGAATCGACAGCAGATGTTGTTGAATAAGAATTTGATCATGTTTTCCTCGGTGATTCGGGCTAAGGGCTCTGATTTAACCCACTTGCGGAAGTAGTCGACTGCGACCACTAAGAACTTCCTCTGTCCCACTTGCTGAAGTAGTCGACTACGACCACTAAGAACTTCCTCTATCTCGTTCCCATCGGCAACGGTTCTACCAAGTCGATTCCCCATTGAGCAAAGGGGATTGGAGAGTTGATTGTTGTCATATATTCGGCTGAGATGTGTGTGATCTGCCCATGTCGTTGGCATTTTTCGCACTTCTGGACGAGCTGTTCTGCCATTGCTTGAATCTTGGGCCAATAGTAGCCTGCTCGCAAGGTTTTTCTAGTTAAGGCTCGAGACCCGACATGTGCTCCGCAACATCCTTCATGGACTTCTCTCAGAATATGAATTCCTTCTTCCTCGGAAACACATCGCAGGTGGGGCCCAACCAGCGTCATTTTATACAAGATCCGTCGATTTCAAAATATTTGCTTAAATATCGAGCAACTTTCTCCACCTCCTATTTATCTCCTGCGGGTACTCGACCCTGCAAGAGTTCGCGAATCGACTTCCTCCAATCGTCCTTCTCGTCGACTTCCATCGTTTCGCACAGAACACTTCCTTTTAAGTGCATGGCGGCAATATGGCCCCCTATCTTCCCCTCATTGGAACTTGCGATCCTTGCGAGCCAGTTGGCTCGCTTGTTCTCGTCTCGTGGGACTTGTGTCAACTCAAATTTTTCCAGACCTTGTATGAGGCTTTGAATCTCCTCGACATATTTCAGCATTCTATCCTCCTTTATCTCGCAATTCCCTAACACCTGTCCCACGACGAGTTGTGAGTCAGAGTGCGCTACGATTTCTGTTGCTCCACCACCAATTGCGAGTTGAATCCGTTTGATTAGCGCCTCATACTCCGCTTCATTGTTTGAGGCTTTGAACCCCATTCTAATGGCAAAATCAAGTTGCTCGCCCTCGGGGGATATGAGGACGACTCCCAAACCAGATCCTCTGGCTGCAGAGGATCCATCGACATGCATTACCCATTTCTTCTCTTCTCTCTTGGTGCCTTCCTGAATAAAATCGGCCAAAGCTTGAGCTTTAATGGCTCGTCTGGGCTCGTATTTGATGGAGTATTCGCTCAGCTCGACTGCCCACTTCACGAGTCTTCCTGAGACAGTAGGTCGACCCAATGTTTCTCCCAGTTGGAAATTCGTTCTCACCACTATCGTATGATTTAGAAAATATGGCGTCAACTTTCTGGCCGTTATGACCAATGTAAGAGCGGCTTTCTCGACTTCAGGGTATCTCGCCTCCGCACCTTGGAGTACTCGACTTGTGTAATAGATCGGTTGCTAGGAACTTCCTTCTTCTCGCAGTAACACCGAACTTAAAGAAACCTCCCTCACCGAGATGTACAATACCAACTCGTCACCCAGCTCTAGTTTGGTCAGCAAGGGCAACTCGCTCAGGAACTCCTTCAATTTTTCAAATGCCATCTGCGCCTCGTCACTCCACTTGAAAGTCGTCTTCTGTTTTAGCAATTTAAAGAAATGAAAGCTCTTCTAGGCCGCCCGAGCAATGAATCTGCTCAATCCCGCGATTCTCCCTGTTAGAACCTGTACTTCTTTTATGTTTCGTGGTGGAGCCATGTCGAGTATGGCCTTCACCTTGTCTTTGTTCACCTCGATCCCTCGTTCTGTGACAACATAGCCTAGAAATCGTCCTTCCCTTACTCTAAAGGCGCACTTGCTCGAGTTCAACTTCATCCCAAACGCTCCAAGGGTTTTGAATGTTTCCCTTAAATCGTCTGGGTGTGAAGTCGAGGATTTACTCTTCACCAAGATATCGTCGACGTATACTTCCATATTTCTCCCAATCTGAGGTTTGAACATGCGATCCATCAATCGTTGGTAAGTGGCTCATGCATTCTTGAGGTTGAAAGGCATGACGACGTAACAGTATGTCCCTTTGCTCATCACGAAGCTCACTTTACTATGGTCCTCGGGGAACAAGGGGATTTGATGGTACGCATCCATCATACTCAACAACTCGCAACCGGCCGTGGAGTCGACTAGCTAATCAATTCTCGGTAAGGGATAATGATCTTTCGGGCACGCCAGGTTCAAGTCGCGGAAGTCGATGCACATACGCCATTTGTTTAGTGCCTTCCTCACCATCACTGTGTTGGATATCCATTCGGGAAATTGTATTTCTTTGATATGTTTAGCTTTCAACAACTTATCCACCTCGACCTCAATTGTTTTGTCAATCTCAGCCCCATGATGTCTAAGCCTCTGCTTCACTGGTTTTCTGAGGGGGTCGATATTGAGATTGTGTTCCATGACTTCTGGATCGATTCCTGGCAACTCCTCAGGTGAGAAGGCAAATATATCCCTGAATTCCTTCAATAGCTCCACCAACTGTTTCCGCAAGTTCGTCCTCCAACCTTTTCCCAACTTTGGTGGTTTGGTCTTCCCTTTCTCCAATTTGGATTTCCATGAATTCTCCGTGCGGCTCGAGATCACTCCCTCTTGGCCTCTTCTCACTCGTCACTGGTTTCTTCCCTTCTTTGATTTCGGCTCGTTGATTGGTTTTCATCGCGATCTGATAGGACGTTCTTGACAGCTTCTGGTCCCCTCGAGCCTCTCTCACTCGATCTCTGATGGGGAATTTTAATTTCATGTGGTAAGTCGACACCACCGCTTGGAAGGCATTGAGTGCCGGCCTCCCAAGGATCACGTTTTAAGCCGACTCGACGTCGACGACGACGAACCTCACCATCTTCACCTTCTTCAAGTCGCCTTCCCCTAGGATGACAGCGAGCATGGTTTCTTCCAGGGGTGCGACATCTGAGCCATTGAATCCGAAAAGAGATGTGTGTAGGGGGGTAAGCTCAATGTCGAGTTCCATCCTTTTGAGACATTCATAAAAATCACGTTCACTGAACTCTCGGTGTCGACAAACACTCTTTGCACTTCATACCCCGACACCTGCACTGTTATCATTAAGGCATCGTTATGTGGTCTCTCGACCTTGCCCACATCGGCAGGCCCAAAGTTCATCACTGGCCCGTTCTTCTCGACTTGATACACCTCGACCTTTGCATATCGGCCTCGAGCATACGCCTTTCTGGCTCGATTTGAATCTCCGTTTTTCGATCCTCCAAAAATCATGTGAATTACTCCCCTTTTCAATGGGAACTCCTCTTTCTCCGGTGATCTCGCCCTCTTGCGAGGACTTTTACTCCTTTCTCACCTCCTGCTCGACCTCTCTCGATCTTTGTATATGAACTCCTTCAGATGGCCAGCTTTTATCAACCTTTCGATCTCGTCTTTGAGGTGTCGACAATCGTCAGTGTTGTGCCCATAGTCTTTGTGGAATCGACAGTACAAATTGCTTTTGGGCTTCATCGGTCAATCCTTTCTCGTCCTTGGCCATCTCACCACATCGTCTCGGATTTTCCTCTCTATCACTTCTAGTATTCTTGCGTGAGGAGCCGACAGGGGTTTGTATTGCATTGGCCTCCATCCCCTGGATCGTCCTTCACCCCTATCAGCTCGTGGTGATCCTCTCCTTTCCCCAGTCGAGTTAATTTTCTTCTCCTTCTTGTCATCTCGACTTTCGGTTTGGGGCATCTTCATGCTTTGCAGGTAGTCGGCTTCTGCTTCCTCGACATTCATGTACTTAGCACATCTTCCCAATACGTCGTCGAAACTTCTACCAGGTCGTTTGGCCAAAGAGTTCTTACTCAACCCTGGTAGCAGTCCCCTCGTCAATCCTCCTGATTTGATTTCTTCTGTTGCTGTTGGGCAATCGACACACGCCCTTGTAAACCTCGCCACATATTCTCGCAGTGACTCGCCCTTCTTCTGCTGCATGCTGATCAACGAGAGATAGGATTTCTCCTGCACCCTGACACTTGCAAATTGATTGAGAAAACTTGAGCTGAAACCATCAAAGTCCTGAATCGACCCCGTCGGTAATTGATGGAACCAATCCTGGGCCGACCCTTTCAGAGTCGTCAGAAAAGCGCGACATTGCACCGGGTCACTGTAGCGGTGGAGCACCGCCATGTTCTCAAAACTCCTCAGATGTTGAGACGGGTCAGTAGAGCCATCATACCATATGTTCAACTCCCTAAAGCCTTGGGGTAAGTCGGCCCTCAGAATCTGTTGCGAGAATGGATGTTCCTTTGCTCCCCTGATCTTCTTTCCCCCGACTCGAGCCTCCAAATCGCGGACCTGGGCCAGCAATTGTGTCAATGTCTCGTCCCTTCCCCGCGGTTTAACAGTTCGAATGGAAGACTTTTCCTCGTTCGCCCTTCTATTTTGCTGCACGTTTGACTGGGTCTGCTGCTCGACACGCGGCTGTTGCTCGACCTGCGGGTTCTGCTCAACCTGAGAATTCTGCTCGACCCGTGGATTCTGCTCGACTCGCACCACTTGCTTCATCTGGAAGGCCATAGCTTCAGCAATCATCTTTTGCATCTCGCTCCTCGTCATTGTCAGCGTTTGCTCCTCGACGCGGGGTTGTGTTTGTGTCTGCTCCGGCACCTCCTGGACTTGCTTTCCCTCGCGTCGAGACATCTCCGTTGGTTCCTTCTCTCCAACATTGGGATTAGGGTTTTGACTTGTCCCTATCTGGGTCAACACTTGCATCTTCACTCCGGGTGGAGTAATGGGTGTTTCTCCACCCAGATTCATCCCCGGCGGCGGAAGTCCTCTAAATGGTGGTAGTCCCAACATCTGCATCACCGGAGGTCTAGGGGTAGAGAGTGGTGGTGGTCTCTTGTCTGTCCACGCTCCCCTAAACTCCTCATTCAAGTTCCTCTGCAAACCTTTTTTCTCAGCCATCAGAAACAGATTGGAGCTAGGTGCAAAGCTCTTAATTCGTTCAAGAACTCCCTACAGACGACGCTAGTATGATGGGTCTACTCTCAGATCTGGAGTGAACCGGTGGTAATGAGCTCAGATATGTTTGAATCGCCTTCGAACCGTTGCTAGACCGTGAGAACACCTGCAAAAACTCAACGTCAGAGGTGTTTCCGGCGTAGAGCCTCCGACGCTCAAGTCAGTATATGAGAGAGATGAAGAGAGGCTGCGCAGCAGCTATGAGGGAGAATATGGAATGAATGGGAGTTAGGGTTTAGGGCTACCTCATCTCCTTTATATAGGAGGAAACACTTACTTGGAGTACCCAAAATGCCCTGGTCGACTTACATGAAAGGTCCAAAATGACCCGGTCGGTTCGTCTCCCCTTTGCTGCTGAGTCATCACAAGATTCCCTCTTATCTATTGGAGAATGCAGAGCCCCAAGTATGTCGCAAGTGTGATGAATCGTCCTCACGTTTTCGGTCTCGAGGCACAAGGAGTCGACCTCGAGATCTGAGAGGTCGACTCATGATCACATGCAGATTCGGAGACTACGCTCGGTTATTCTTACATGGGAGTCGACTTCTGGAATCGACTGCAGGAAGTCGACCTCGAGGAGTCGGCTTGTTCGGATTCCGCCCTTATCTCTTAGTTGTTTTACTGCGGAGTCAACTTTGTGGAAGTCGACTGAGGTATGTCGACGGGAGTACGTCGACAGGTGGTCGGTCTAAGTGATTTCCTAGAGAGTTCTTGGGTCGGTATATGACAATATGGCTATATCAGACCTACTTTATATTTTCTATTTTCATAAGTCCACGTCTAAGACTCTAACAACCATAAAATAAAACCTCTTTTATTTTCCTCTTCTTATATCAATAAATAAAAAATAAATTCTATATATATACTTATATATTATATAAATAATTATAGGTTATAACCCAAATATAAACTGAAATATTGATTGTGCAAAAATAAAATTATAATCTAATATGTATATTTTTTTACATCCCAATGAGTGCTTATAAAGTGTGATACATATCAGTTGTATATAGAACATTGATATAAAATTAAGTAAAAAATATAAAAATAAAAATAAAAAATAAAACATCATAATTAAATGTCATGCAAATAAAACGCAACATATACTAAAAATATACTGATTATAAAAGCAACATGTACTGGAATTATTCTAATGCCCGTATTGCACAAGATTTTGACACTCGTCGTTAAGCCTTGACCTCTTTTCTTATAATTGCCGACCTGGTCAATTTTGTCATTCATTTTTTTTTCAGTCGGGTCATCGCTTTCAATGACATCTTCGTCAATTTCTATCTCGTCCATGTCAATTTTTTCTTCTTCAGCAACAAAAAAAAATAAAAAAAATAAAAAAATAAAAATTATAATCTAGTATGTATAAATTTATTTTGTACATATTGAAGAGCGCTTATAAAGTTTTTACATATCAATGTTGTATAGATCGTTAGTATAAAATTAAGTAGAAAATATAAACAAAATTCAAACACCATAATTGTGATTAAATGTGTTATGTAAATAAAATCGCAACATATAGTGAAAATATATTGACTATGAATATATCATATACGGGAAATATTCTGATGCATGTCTTGCACAAGATTTTGACACTCGTCGTTAAGTCTTGACCTCTTATTTCTTTTTTCACCGTCGGGTCATCGCTTTCAATGACATCCTCGTCGAGTTCCATCTTCTTAGTGTCAAGTTCTTTGTCTTCATCAAAATTAGAATCTTGGTCGAGGGCTTATTTATCGAACATGGTGGAATTTTTTTTCCGTCGTTTTTGCTTTGCCTGTGGGATTTCACAGAAGTCGGTGGTGGGATCGACATTCACCATCTTCTGTGCTTGTGATTTTTCTCGTCAAATAGAAAATGGGTGAAAGAAAAAACTTTAAATTGGGAATAATAGCGTCGATGGTAAAGAACTGAAGAAGATTGGAGGAGAATGGAGGTGGCGTGAGGGAGAAAGAGAGATAAGGTAAAAAATCGTGGGGAGTTATAAAAGTGTAATCACAATAAATCTGGGCAGTTACCAAGTAAAAGAAAAAATAACAACCAGATGTGTACATCTTGTATCTATGCAAATAATTATGTATAATTATATATGTTTCCTAATAAATTATTATACTAGTATATATGCAATATTATTTTAGTTAGTCTAGAGGGTAATTTTCTCAAAACTAAAACTAACAAGATTAACTTTCTCTCAAACTTCTTTCTCTTGCACATTGCATGAATGTTATTCTTCAACTCTTCATTCTTGTTTTGCAGCCGAATAAGTTCATTCTCCTTCAATGTAGCGTCTCAGCAAGCAAACTCTCAGAAATTATTTTGCTCTTCATTTTCTCATCCAACAGATTATTCTAAGACTTCAACTTCAGAAAACAAGCCTTTTGAAATGGAAGTAATTCTTCATCAAGCTATACAAAATACTTACAATCATCTGCCTCATAAAACAAAATTTTGAGAAAATCCCCTTTTCTTCAGTTACAAAATGAAGATACAGAAAATCCAATTCAGAAAAATCCTAAACTTGGTCAAACTAAAGATACCCGAATTTTGAAATGCAAAATCAAAAATCGACCAAACCAAATAGCCCTACTTTTCAGTCGCAAAATCTTACAAAATTCCCAAATCAAAGGACAATCTTTCAGATAACCATACTTTCATATTCAACTATATTAACACCATTTTCAAAAGACGATCGTTCCAAAACAGAAATCTTACATTTCGAAGGCGACATCGGTGAGATCATCGTGNCGAACCCATGGAAACATAATCAACGCCGATTGTCTCTCGAATCACACGACATTATTTTCAGAGTTTTCCGTTTGTTTGAAGAAGAGAGGAGAAGGGGATTAGGGTTCTGGAGTGTGATGATTTTTGCACAAATAATGTCATTATATGTTGTGTCGAATGACACTGTATCTTTCACCATGGCCACGTCAGTAGACGCTAATTTCCGTCAATGCCATGTCAGTTTTCTGCAAACGGAGCCATGAGTCATGATTCATTTTTTAAAAATAGTAATGGTCGTGTACTAACTTGTTTTTTTTTTTCCAAAACAATAGGAATCACATATATTCACAAAAACAGACAAGACTAGAAAACAACCACTCAGCCGAATAAACAGCCAAACGGCCGAGTAAAACAACTAAATCGCTGAATCTAGTTGAGAGGACTACACAGACAGACGTCATACAGTAACCTGGAACCAACCTAAAAACAACATTAAACACTAAAAAATACTCCCAAAAGGAGAGGAAACAAAAGCTCACACAAGTAGGGAATACACCAAACGCACTCTCAAAGGGACAAAAAATAAATTAATAAATAAAACACAACCAAGACACAAGAACACAAAGACACAAAGACAACTACAACTACAACTACCCTTCCCGCAATAGGAAGCCTAACCAAACGAAACGATAACGACACCAACCGATGTTCATCCACATGGATAAGTAAACGACCAGGAACCCGACCCAGAAACTACAAGAGAATGCCTAACTAGGTCTGACACCACCGACCCAACCCCCATCCAAACAGACATCCTACCTACACCCGGAGTCCTTCACCCCACAACCACCTGGCCCGCCGCAGACTCAGAATCGGCAACCAACCGGGCCATGACCCACGACACCGGCCATCCCCTCAGCCAACACCAGGGCCAGAGACGATCTCGAATGAAAAAGGCGAAAACCACCACTCCAAAACTCCAGATCTGAGAAAAATTGAAGCCGCATCCCGCTCCTGAAGAAAGGCCGGAGGACCGCCGTAGCGAAAAATCCCAGGAGTCGGCCGCCCGCCCGCCACATCGCCCAAGCACCAAATTTGCAGCGAAACCAAAGCTATTCCTTAGGTGACGGGCCGCGAGGCCCAAGGGTGTCACCAACGACCGCTCGGACAATCCCGTTGGGGAAGGTACCGAGAACTGAGAAGAGAAAAGTCGCGACGGAAAAAAAAGGGTTATGACATAAGAGACAGAGAGTGTCTAAACTTATGCACAACATTTATTAGAACTTATGTACTAACTTCTCAAATTACAAAAATAATAATTAAATTACAAAATATTAAAGGTGTTAGCATCAAATTGCAATTTTACAGTTAATTAAAAAAAAAGTTAAAATTTCCGAAGAATTAAACAGTGGAAGTGTTTGGTGAAAACCCTCGGCCACTCCTTCCCCCAAACACTTCCGGCCCACCATGACCGCCACCGTCCTCCGCCACCAGACTCAAAAACCTCCCACAAGATGAGAAGAAATCTCAGAGTCCTACCTTTCTTACTCCGGCATAGCCAAACCTATTTTGCCAGTGCCACCCAGCCCATCAAACTCCCACTTCATTTCCCATCTGCGCCTCCATCCAATTTCAGCGTTCTCTACCCTCCACCCACAAACAATTATATTCCCAGACTTGCTGCCGTTTACGCATCTTTCACCTCCTCCTCAACCGCCGGGAACGAAGAAGATGCCTTTGGCGGCGACGAGAATCACGATTCTGATAGCGAATCGGACGAGGACATCGCGGCGCACCGAACCGTGGGCAAATCGGGCTCATCCGGCGACCTCAAAGTCCTTCTGGACATCCTACAAACACTTGATCCTCAAGAGAAGAGCAAGAGACTCGATTATTCCGGTGTCAATCTGACGCGGGCGCTAGCGGCAAACGTTCTCGCCGGGGCACGGAACAATTGGGAAGCAGCCTTCACCTTCTTCGTATGGGCCGGCAAGCAGCCCGGATACTCCCACTCACTGCGGGAGTACCACGCCATGATAGCCATCCTCGGCAAGTTCAGGAAGTTCGACACTGCTTGGGCCGTGATTGACGGCATGAAGTCATTGTCCCTCGTGACTCCCCAAACGCTGTTGATAATTATCAGAAAATACGCTGCCGTTCACGATGTTGGCCGGGCCATAAACTCCTTTTATGCCCACAAGCGATTCGGGTTCAAGGTAGGGGTTGAAGAGTTCCAGGGTCTGCTTTCGGCCCTTTGCCGGTACAAAAACGTGAAGGATGCCGAGCATCTCCTTTTCTGTAATGAGTCCATTTTCCCTCTCTGCACCAAAAGCTTCAACATCGTGCTCAATGGATGGTGCAACGTGCTTGGCTCGTTGAAAGAGGGAAAACGCATATGGAAAGAGATGGAAAGAAGGGGAGTAAGACATGACGTTCACTCGTACTCGAGCATCATATCCTGCCTCTCGAAACTGAATAGAATGGGTGTAGTTTTGAAGTTGTATGAAAAAATGAAGGCTTTAGGTATTCAACCGGACAGAAAGGTGTACAATGCTGTGATTCATGCTCTGGCCAAAGGAAAGCTGGTGAATGAAGCTCGTGGTCTGATGAAAACAATGGAGGAGAACGGAATTAATCCGAACAGCATCACTTATAACTCGATCATAATGCCTCTCTGTAAGTACCGTATGTTAGAAGAAGCTCGAGAATTGTTTAACGAGATGACTAACAGAGGCTTGCTCCCGACTGTTCGGACTTACCAGGGATTTATTCGGGCTTTGAGGACAGGTGATGAAGTTTTTGATCTTTTGGATAAAATGCGTGAGGCTGGATGTGTTCCCGATCATGACACGTACATTATGTTGATAAAGAAATTCTGTCATGGCCGCCAGCTGGACCTAGTTTTCAGGGTGTGGGCTGAGATGGGCAATAACGGGCTTGACCCGAATAGGAGTTCGTATGTTGTGCTCATACACGGGCTTTTCTTGAACGGGAAATTGGATGAGGCGAATAAGTATTATTTAGAAATGAAGGAAAAGGAGTTTTTGCCTGAGCCGGAAATAGATGCTATGCTTCGGACTTGGGTGGAGGGAAAGACGGGTGAAAACTTGCAAAAAAATGGTTCGAAAGATGATCGGCCGAGCTTTAGCAGGTTTGGGGACAAGGCAGGAATAAAATCGAAGAAAAATCACAGGGAAAGTCATTTTCTGAAACAGCCTGAATCAAGAAGTGTTACAAGGGAGAAAGGCTATTCATTCTGGGGTCATTGAGCATTTTACCTTGATACTAGGGAGAAAGGCAATGCGGCTTGATAATGTCTTGGGCTGTATTTGGTGTTTGTAAGTTCCTGTTTTGCTTCCCTATATTTGTCTTTTGGTATTTAATGTTGTGTGTTTAAGGACTAATTCTGTCTGACTCCTTTACTACTGAGTACTGACTATTACTTTAGCATCAGCTACCACTTTCCTGTAGCATAAAATCCTTCAATAATTTCATCCCCTTTGGAAATTAAAAATTTGTGAGATGAGAGCTCTTTTGAGTCTGAAAAAAGAAAAGAAAAGGATATCAGGACCCATGCTACTCTTGTGGTGTTGATAAGTTATTGATGAAAATTTTGAAGACGTACTAGAAATAAGAACAGGGCAGAAATGTGATTGAAGAGCTGCAGATGGGTTCTGAACACCTTGTTTTGACCAAAAAAATGCCTTGTAATCTAGGCCAATGACTTTGGTTTTGATAATGCATGACCAAAACCTTTTGTCTTTTAATAAGCCCCTAATAACCTCAAACCTAAGAGGTAGGAAAGCACCAAAATGTAGAACATTCAACAAATGTAGCTTAAACTCCACATAGCATTCAATTGTAAACTAATTGACTTCATTGTCATTGTTAGCTATCTTTGTAGGTTGCAGCCAGTGGATAATTTCCTTTCTGAAGATGTATTCAGAACCCAAAACATGAACCGGGAGCTGGACAAACTTGCGGTTTTCGATGAGAGAGACGTTTTAGCATCAGAAACTTCCTATGTGGCATATTTTGTAAAGGCATCCAATATTCAGGAGAAAAATGAGTCAGTTTAGCAACAAGAACTTGGATTCTGTTTGAAATTATTGGCATGGTTAGAGAAAGAGTAAACTTGTCTATTTTAATGCATGTGTCTTACACATGTTAATGTTCTAATTCTATGTAGGGGATGAATAACATGCATTGTGATGTAGACTAGCCAAAAGAATGAAACTTTTACTCCAGACTCTCAAGTTCGGCTTCCCAATTCATTATGCCAAACAAAAAGGAAATGGAAAAGATTGTTCTGTTTCTTCACAAACTCTATGTTTTTCCTCAATACTACGTTATACATCCTCATTCATAACTTCCTGTACAAAAACTACACTTTTAAAAGATACTAAGAACTCAAGAGCCTTCAAAGTATGCTAGAGGATCAAAATCGAGCTTCTACAAGCTGGAGAACCAAAATCGAGCATCAACTCAGACTAAATATTACAAAAGNCTCCTATGTAACTTCTTTGTATGTCTTTTTCTAAAGACAATGTCTAAAACGACTGGAAAACCTCAGCCATAGGCTTTTAGGTTGCCTCTTAGTCTGCTTGCGGCTACTCATCAAGCAATCTGTAGCCTCATTCTCTTGTTTGCTTCTGGAATATTCCGCCTCCAACAAGCTCGGCTGTCCCTCGGGTAATTCACTCGCCTGTTCGCAAATACCAAGCAGGAAATTTTCAAGGAACTTCGAAATCTGGTAGAATTCAGGTCGTTTTTGGGGATTTTCGGCCCAGCAGGACTGCAAAAGGGTTGCAATCTGTGGCGGGATGTTATCCGTGCTCGGCCTTCGGTTCTAAAGCAAGTAAAATTTCATGCAACACCAAATTACTAATATATTGATTATAATACAAAACCAGTAAGTTTCAATTTGCATCTCTCTTTTTTTTTTTTCTAAAATTACAGTAAGGTATGTTCCTATTTCACAAATTCAACCCTTTTGAGGGCATAAATTGTAAATCAAATGTACAAAGCAATTAAAAAATTTATCTAGGAAAAGAAAACAGCCATACCATGGCTGCAGCATATGCCACCATTATGTTGTTGCTGCCCTTAAAGGGGGTTTGGTTAGTGATGAGCTCCCAGAGAACCATAGAGAAACTATACACATCTACTTTGTGATCATAATGTTTCTTTACTCCCAAACAAAGAGGTTCTACATTGAACAACTGATTCAAAGGAAAGGACAAGAGGGAAAAAAATAAAAAATAAAAAATAAAAAAGGAAAAGTGAAGGTCATTATTATCCAGCATAACAAATGTATACTAACACTTTGCATCTAAAGAAAATATACCTCAGGCGCCATCCAACGGTAAGTCCCTGCCTCTGTTGACATCTCATCATCAGATTCTTCTCTAGCCAGCCCAAAGTCAGCCAATTTTAGTTTCTTTTTATCTTCTGTAAGAAGTAAGTTGCCTACACACATATATTATCAGTAGTAGAAGTATCTCAATCAGCAATTGAAAATGTTTTTTTTTTTTTTTTGGCTCACTGTAATAATAGTCAGAACTTTGACAGCAGACAGAAGAAAGGACTTTTTTTCAAATTAAGTAAACATAAAGCTAGTCATTGCTAAAACAACCAAAATTTAGCAAGTGTCGACCAGCATAAATGGTTATAACATGTGAAAGTAAGCATGAAACTTCACTCGGTTTTAAATCCCGGTGGATAATTCTGTTTCGGTGAAGGTATTCCATTGCTTGAGAAATCTGCAGTGCAAAAGACATGGAAAGCTTGAGGTCCAAGCAATTTGGACGAGTGCTCCACAAGAACTTCTGTAGCGTGCTACCATTCATAAGCTCTGTGATGATCATCAATGTCGGGTCTACGCTGACGCCAATGAACTGATCAAACAACAAGAATATCTGATATAAACTTATTTGGNAAAAATTAGACAACTTTTTAAAGTTTCACCTTCATGGAGTACTAAAGCATAAACACTGGTAAAATTATAAGTTACTGTTATCATTGGGAATCCAATTTTTCATTTAATTTTAAAACATCTTATTAGAAAATATTTTTTTTTAAAAAAGCAGGGGAATGAGAACTCGACCAAACCAAGCATGAAGTGAACAAGCATGCATCCTTACTTCATACGTGCATACCTTGACAATACTCTCGTGATTTACTCTAGAAAGCATTGAAACCTCCCTGCTAAATTTTTCTTGGAGTTCTTGGCTCACATTTGCTGACAGGTCTGTTTGTATAATCTTTATAGCCACAGGAGTGGATTTGTATCTAGAAGAAACAAAAGAGCAAAATTTCCAGAAATAAAAATACATAAATATTTAAAATAGTATATTTAAATAAACTTCTCTGCCAATGGAACGACGGTATTGATAAAGATAGTACTCCCTGCTCTTTCTAAAATATCTCAACATTTTCCAGTTTTGTGAAGAAACATGACCGAAATCTACATGCAACATTGTCTGTGGGTCACGAAATTTCTTAGAACTGCTTGATCAAGCAAGAAAAACAGAATTTGTCTAATGTCAGTTAGATAAAAGCTTAAGTTATCTTTTTTTCTTTTTCCGGAGAAAAAGAAATTTAACTATTAATAACATGTAACCTTTATACTAGACATCCTCGAATAATGTCCTATATCAAGCATTCTCTGGTTAGTCATTACATTTTATCCACTCAGTAACATATTTTAAGTTAGACGATATTCAATCCATTAATAATGGTTTTTTGCTTCTTATTTCTATTAATCAAGTGAATCAGGAGTTATCTAAAATTCCATCTATACTTAATCTTTATGCTTGTCACGAGTCATGACAGACTCAACCAATCACCTGTTCAACAGTTATGCAGTATAAACTGCAACCAAATCCACAATGTAAAATCATGATTCTAATATATAGAGAACAAAATTGATTTCTGGCTAAACTAAATAATTTAGGGTCACTGAATCCGTTAAGCAATGAGATAAAACCGAATGTTAGTCAAATTATGGTTACATTCAAATTTGGTCCTAGGCCTGTAAAAATTTCAGATATTCGGTCTTTCATTCAGCGATCAGCATTAAATTTGATTAACTAAACAGTTGTTAGGATAAATTTTCATATGCAAAAGATAGCCAAAATATCTAGGCATCCCCTTCATTCAACCAGCATTACCTTACGCGTGGCATATTTGAGACGGAAAATTAATGTTCCATTAGCAATAGAAATTATGTGTCTTTCACAAGCAATCTGCCCCACATAGAAAGGTCAAGAGGAGCATACTAGAGCATAAAGCACCATTATAAATGCTCCTTTTATCACCACTTTTAGCTATTATAAAGTTATACACGTATTAGCCGGAGTCCATTATTCCGTGAACTCATAGAGATTAATGGAACATAAATTTTTCAAGGTTGCCTAAATCTTACTTCCCAAGATTCACAAAATCTTTGTAATATCACGGTAAAAGCATAATATTACAAAATCAGTTTGCAATTTCCAGAAGATAGCTAAAATCTCATGAAATTTCACCTAACCCAACAAGAGCCCGGACAGTCAATACTAAATTGTAAACGCACGCATTTTTGTTTCTTTATGCAAAAAGCCGCTTTACGGCCAATTATGAGGACGTTACAACTTTATTCTTTCCTGTTTATCGTCCAAAAAGCACTCAACTAAAATACACTTTCCTCTCGATTTCTCCGCCATGATTTTGATATTTACTTAAACATCACAATGTGGTTTAAACAACTTCTCATGAACACACAATCACACATGTTGTTCAAGTTTCTGCCTAGCCAGGAAATTCTAGCAATGCATCAAAGAATCCTTTCATTTAGAAAGAGAGAATTAAAATTTCCTACTTGTAACCACCATTACACTTATCAAGAGACAATTGATAAACAGAACACAATGGCTGGCATTTCAACAAACAAAAAGCAGGGGTAATGTGCCTTTGAATTATCAGAGATTGACTGGATTAAAACACATGAAAAGAAAATGAATTAGAAAGACGAGAAAGAAACTTCATCAGATAAATATTACACAAAAATGAAACGAAATTCGAGGGGATTGAGTGCGGAACTATCCAGGTGTATGGCGATTCAAGAACACTAAAAGCCACAGAAACCAAGATCATTATCGATGAACCGAAACATTTCGGTGGAATTTTCTTCTCCCCAGGAAAATTAAAAATAAATAAACAAATAAAAGAACTCACAGTCCTTCGTAGACAATGGAGTAGGTCCCTTCACTGATCATTGGCCCGACGGCGAGCTGGTTTATATCCACCAACAGCTTTTTCTCTATTTTAACAGAATTCTGGGAGCCCAAGTCATCAATGTCTTTTGTACTGAAAAAGGGTTTTTTCTGATCTGCCATTTTCGCTCATAAACCCTCTGTCATCTAAGGGGTAGAAAGAGAAAGAGGTTGGAGAGAGAGGGGGGATGGTGGGTCTGTTTGAATGGGATACAGCGATAGAAATAAGAGGGAAAAATCTTTTAATAAGCTAAAAAAATATTTTAATTCTCGCAATGTTATGAGTAATAGGTGTATTTAATTTAAGTTTTAAAGATTTTTTAATACTTTTAAAATTTTAATGTATTCCATTAGAACTTTTTTAGACCTTTAGAAAGTCTTTGTATTCAATTATAATTTTTAAAATTTTTTATAAATTTTTAAAAATCTCAAGTTATTCAATTAAAATTTACCGAATATCCATAAGTCACAAGATATTTAAAGTATGAAGATTTTTTATGACTTTTTAAATTATAAGACTTTTAGAGACTTTTGTAATAAAATTACAAATACAAAGTCCTCACAGAAATCTCATCAAGTTGGTGAGATTTTGTTAGACTTATTTTACTCTCTTCATACTCTTATATTGTTAAAGTTTAATTGCAAATAAAACCATGACCTTTAAGCTTTTTGCAATTTAAACCAAACTTTAAGGTAACTACAAACATATCACAATTTCTTAAAAATTGCAACCCGAACCGAAAATTGTTTGGCGGCGAGCTCCGTGCCCACGTGTCCGGGCAGACAATCTCACGCATTTTCATGTTGCTGAAGAGGATGCCACACTGTCACACACACAAAACAAAAAAGGGGGTAAGAGCGTAAATTTTATCCGTGGCGCTGACGGTTTGCCTGGGTACCTATTAGTCCAGTTTCAGATTTTTCGCTTTGGCTGTTGTTTTCTTTTTCTTTCTCTTTTGTTTCTGGCTTTGGTTGTTTTGCTTGTTGTTTGAACTTGTAGATCTGTGCTTTTTCAGCCCATTTTGAGTTTAATGATATACATCTTGTGGGTCCAGCCTTAACCCTCTACCCTTCCGGGGTGTTTCTTCCAAAAAAGAAAGTGTAAATTCCATCCTTAGAATACAAAACGATTAGATTTTGTGTTGAAATGAAATCATTCCATTGTGCAATCAATTTATGAAAAATTAGGGCAGAGTTCCCAGCGATTCACCACAATCCAAATCCCTTTTGTTTGTTTTATTCAATTTTTACATGTGATTCGGATGATTGACGCCAGTTGCTCGTGATTTTCGTGCATCGGCAATGGGGAAAAAAAAAAGTAAATCTAATTTTTGGCCCATGTGTTCATAACAATGCGAAGCACTTTTTTAATGTCTGGTCCCATGATAAATTAGGGTTTTTTTTTCCGAATCTTCATATATTTTATATGAGGGTTTTGGATGCAATCTGGTTTTTATGTGAATTCATGTTTTTTTTGTTCATATTAGGGTTAACACGAAATTAGGGTTGTATTACAACTAGGGTTATCACAAAATTAGAGTTTTTGCACTTTAGGGATTTTAAGTTATTTTAGATTTTATTTCAAACTAAATTTACTTCTGATATTTGTATGTTATGTCTATGATATGGGATTGATTATATCCCTATGTTTGATTGCAGTGAAAATTTTCTATTTTCTTCAATTAGGGTGGTACTTTTATCAAGGTCGGAGATTCCACTGAATACTTTGGTGGGGATTTCAAGACTGTGTATGACTTAGACATTGATAGGTTTGGATACTTTGATTTGGTAGAAGAAGTAGAGAAGCTGGGGGTTAAGGAGTTTGATAAAATTATGTATCAAGTACCTAAGAAGCTGGGATATGCTGGTATGAAAGAGATAGTGGATAACAGTGGTGTTATGGAGATGATCAACATTGGCACTAAGTTTAGAACTATAATAGAAGTTTATGTGGTTGAGAGTAACCCTAAGGATGATGGTGATGGAGCTAATGTTGTTGATAATGCATCTGAAGGGAGTAATTCTGCAAACAGATTGGCAGATGATGATGGTGATGTAAATGTTAAAGATCATGCAAATGGAGATTAACACCCAGATGTTTATGTAAATATAGATGATGATGAAGATGATGATGATGATGATGATGCAAATGATGGAGATAAAACAGGTGGAGGTGGAGTGTTACCAGCATGTGAATCTTTAGGTGTTGCTATGTGCTCTGATGAGGATATAGTGATGATGAAGAGTATTTCCCAGTGGGTGTTAGCTCATTAGATGATATCTTACTGATACTTTTTTCTGATGATGATGAATACCTTCAGGCCAGACAAAATTTGAGGAATTGTAAAAACAAGATGGTTGAAGAAGATGGTGGAGCAAAAAATACTTTCCCAGATTGTCTGCATGAAATGGACTTGGATGGGTGTGAAATGCTACAGCATGCTCTCATGTCTGAGGAGTCAGGTAGTGAAATGGAGATGGATGATGAAGGAAATTGCATTAATAGGAAAATGAAAATAATTTATGATCCTAGGTGTGATCATAATGCTCTTCAATTTGAGCTTGGTATGAGATTTGAGAGTGTTGACCAATGCAAGAGAGCGTTGAAAAAGGTGGCCGTTGTTTAAGGTAGAAATATCCAAATTATGAGAACTAATAAAAGGCAGTTGGAGGTAAGATGTGAAGAGGGATGTCTTTGGAGATTATATGCAAGTGCAGTTACAAGAGAGGGTACTATTGCTATAAAGAAACTTCACCAGGAACACAAATGCCACAGAAATGTCCACACAAGGCAAGTAACAGCAGAGTCGGGCTCCACCGATTAAATTGATATGAATAAAAGAGTACCTGATAATTTTTGACATGGTTTTTCACTTTTGGATTATTATGATCACTTTCATTGGAGATGGAAAGCTTTGACCTTTTCATGTTACTTCTCCTTTTACTAACATTGTGTCTTATCCTCTTACGATTTTGTTCGGGTATGCCGGATGGTCCAATTTCACAAACATCTGCTACCCTATTAAGGCTGTCATCGTCCATACCATCGTCTTCAATTGGATCGAACTCCGAATCTTTTGATATCGGTTCGTCTGAAACATCGCCAACTTTCTTTTTTCCAACTTTTCTACAATTGACCCTGTTTTTGTTGGATTCTTTATTCTTTCAAATGTTAATTCCTTGAGTCCTTTTATTGGGAACCTCCTTCGATTCGGACTGGAAATCGTCGTTATCGTTAGGTATGCGGTTGAATGTTTTCCACCGCTATTTGTTCAGATGGACCTTTGAATCAGAATTTTTGATTTTTTTTTTTTTCAAATTGAATCTATTTCTGTACCGGTTTTCGTTTGCAGGAGGGTTTCTTTTGTACCCTCTTGGCCACATTTGTAATCCAATGAGAGTTGGTCCAAACTTTGTTTTGGTTCTATTAGTGTCCGTTGACACA
>BKCP01006404.1:431405-443024 GCA_008636005.1 Striga asiatica
TGCTTGATAAAGAAAAAAAAAAAGAAAAAAATAATGCATGATTTTATTATATTTAAATTTATTTGTATTGATTCAAAAACTATGGGGTAAGACTACAGTATCATTACGAAACTATTCCGTTGAGATTTTTAGCCGTTAGATGCACATAGTACACTAATCTATATATGCATTTAATGATTACAAATCCCAACGGAATGGTTCCGTAACGGGACTGTAGTATTTTCCAAAATTATGATATTTGAGAATGGAATTGTGTAAATCTATAATATTTATTATTGTCTAAATATTAGATAGTCTAAACAATTACTATAAAATATTTATACACACACACACACACATATATATATATACAATGTTATTATACTTTTTAAGCGCAATATCACTTTTAAAATCAACAACTATTAAATGTATACATTAGTTTTATCATATATATATTATTGATAGAAAAATATTTATGATAATTATTTTTGTTCTTTTGCTCTTTTTCATTACATTTTGCATCCATTACAATGTTATTATTATTTTTAAGCACAATATCACTTTTAAAATCAACTACTATTAAATGTATACATTATTTTTTTATCATCAATATATAAAGTAATTATATTTTTATTTACTTTATTATAAAATACTAATTAATAAAAAAATAATATTCTATTTAAAATTTTTCTTATTGTCTATTTAAAATTAATTTTTTTCAGCTCATTAAATAATTTTTTATTAAAATTTATTAATTTATAATTACGGAATAACCTAACCCCTTAAATTTTCGTACATAGTTCTATAATAATAATTTCAATATTTTTTTATTTAATTAATTAGTCATAATCAGCCAAAATTGTAAAAATTATATTATTGCAATCAATATAAATATTAATATGTAAGTTAAATAGTTTATATTTATATCGTTCATTCTTATTAATGACAAAAATAAAATGTGATATTTGATCATTGTCTAACTTATTATTTTTAAATATTGCATACACACCTATAAAGTATATTTTTATTTACATTTGTGCAAGTTCACATAATCGAATTCTAGTAACTTTTAAAATCAACAACTACTAAATATATATATATTATTTTTACCATTCTTTAAATCAAACAATTTATCATTATATTAAAAGATTAACCATTTAACACTTTTAGCAAGTTTTTCCCGTCAAATACATTTAATGTCTCCTAAAAATAGAGCAGCATTAAATGTTGCCCTTAAATCATGGCAGTTGTTAATTTAGTTTGGAGAAAATCGTGGCAACTAAAACAAACAACATTAATTACGGCTGATTTAATATTTAAATGGTAAACAAATATTACTTTTTTATTACTGATTTAAATTTACGTCTGTTTAAAAGTAAAAAACTACTTTTGTAATTTCAATAAATTTGTACTCCTTAATGTACGGCTGATTTAAAATTAAGAATTTACTTTTGTATTTTCACAAAAATCGTATAAAGAAGTATGGCTAGAATATTAATAAAAAATTAATTTGTTAAACCATATTTTGCACTCATAGATACGAATTTTCATCAAATTCAAGATTTAAAATTGTGAAGTAGATGTGGACTGATTGAAGATATATGATTCCTTAAATTAAGGAATTTTTTTCGGTAAAAAAAATATAAACTTTAAATATAGATTTTATTAGTAGTGTATACCAAAGAATACTGTTACATTTAAAATTCCTATGAAGAAGAATTATATTAATTTTCAAATTCAACATCTCATAAAAATAATATAATACACTTTTACATTCTATGAAATAATATTTAAAACCCACCGTTCAACATGCATAAAATGTAAAATTACCTAACATGAATCATTTTAACTTTCTAAAACCAGTACACAATTTGCTCGGTATGTACTAATAATCTAATAGTTAAGAGTTAATATTTGCTATGACATCTATTGGTTGGAAAGAATTCCATTTTGTATGGAATTCGAAATGAAAAAACATATTCTGAAAATCAAATCTGGTTTAGATATCGGTTTCTTAATGGTCTTAAATTATGCAAATATTGTTGGGATCTGTGAGGATCTCGTTATGTACAAATCACGAATTCAATAGCAAACGTAAACCTATGCGCAGCGGATCTAAAGGTTTGACGTAGAGAACTTACGGCTTAAAATTTATGTAGATCTGGTTGACCACGAACGGTTGACCGCAATTGATTGACCGCAACACGCGTCTTGGGTTGCACGAACAAGATCAGATCAAAACTGGATCAAACGGATGCAAACAGATCAAAACGAAATTTTGCTGCCAGACACCTTCCGGCGGCGCGTGAGGGCGCGTGCGGCGTCGGATTCCGGCGACGTCGGCGGCGATGGAAAGCTCTCGTCGAGACGGTCGTCTGGGTATACTGTACGTCTCAATCGGACTTCCGGTTAGTTCTGTAGGTCAAAATCAATTTCGTCTCGGTTTACCTACAGATCTTCTACTGTATTACTCAATACACCCTTCTTCAACTTGTACCAGTGGAGCAACAAGAAGAAGATAAAGCTCGAATGAGATCTAGAGAGAGAGATGGTTTCACGTGAGAATGAGACTTCTATTCTCTTCTCATGAGCTTAATGATGTATATATAGAGCTACAGTAGGGACCCTAAGGAGATTAGGAAAAGGGCTCCTTAATTAATTAGACTAACTGTGGGCCAAACCCACTCCTCTAATTAATTAAATAATATTAATGGGCCACCAACATTATATTATTGCACTCCCTTTCCCTAGCCCAAATTACATTTGAGACTCCAATAATAATTACTCGATTTACCTCCCCACGTTTAAGATATAATGTCCATTAATTAATTCGATTACTGACAATCAAGAATTAATTAATTTATTATTATTTCACCGAAGCTAGCGCTCGTTCATCACATTCTTATTATGCCGGAATTTAATCCACCTGCAGGGTTTAGCATAACAATCCTTCATGAACTCACTCCGGGGACATCATCAAACTAACGCACATGGTGACCGTAAATATCCTAACAGCACATCCTATATATAATAATATTACCCAAAACAGTAGGAATATTAATCCAGCGAACTGAACCTCACCCATGTGAATCAAAGTAATATATATTATATATATCTGCCTGTTTAATATCTTACGGGTTAAGAGAACGCAGTAATTAACCGAGGCCTAGTTCATTTACGACGATCAGTATAAAATGAACTTCTCCTCTCTGGGATCCTGTTCAATACATAAATGTACTAGTGCAACTAATCAGTCAAGACAAACTGTACAGTTGACACTACAACCGTTCGGATGGGGTGTTCATGTCCATCTAGGTTGTGAACAACTATTCTTGTTCGCAAGTGACTGACAGAGTGATCTTCGGTTCGCCCGATGACGACCCACCCTATCTAAGTGCAGAACAACAGAACGTAGAACTTGTTTAATCTAACATGATTCTCATTCATAAAGGGTAAATGTGTAATAACATGCAAAGCCAAGCTTTCAGTATATAACACTAACAATCTCCCACTTATACTTAAAGCTTTCGCTTTTACAGTATAGTCCTATCAATCCGTTATTCTAAAAGACCTATGTCGATCCTATCGCCATGCATCCTCTGATGCAATCTTGGCAACATCAACGTCTCCTCTACCAACGATATCCCGAATCAGATGGTATTTGCGCTCTATGTGTTTGCTTGCCCTGTGGGCTCGAGGTTCTTTTGAGTTCGCTACTGCTCCACTGTTATCACAGTACACGGTGATACCACGTGGCAAACTCGGTATAACCTCTAAGTCCACTAAGAAGTTCCTGAGCCAAACTGCCTCTTTCGCTGCCTCTGAGGCTGCTATGTACTCGGCTTCCATGGTGGAGTCTGCCACGCATTTCTGCTTAGCACTCCTCCATGAAATGGCTCCACTTCCCAAGGTAAACACATAACCTGAGGTTGACTTACTTTCATCCCTATCTGACTGGAAATCAGAATCACTGTAACCCAGAGGTAACAAGCTGTCTGCACGGTAAACTAACATGTACTCCTTAGTCCTTCTCAGGTACTTGAGTATATGCTTCACCGCAGACCAATGTTCCCGTCCTGGATTACTTTGATATCTAGCTACCATGCCAACGGCGTAGCTAATATCCGGCCTTGTGCATAGCATTGCATACATGAGACTTCCTACTGCCGAAGCATAAGGAACTGTCTTCATCTCCTCTATCTCCTTAGACGTCTTAGGAGACATCTCCTTAGATAAAGGTATTCCATGTCTAAAAGGTAACATACCTTTCTTGGAATCCTGCATGCTAAATCTGGCCAAGACAGTATCTATGTATGAAGACTGGGATAAGCACAACATTCTCTTCTTACGATCTCTAATGAGCCTAATACCAAGAATGTGTCCTGCTTCACCTAAGTCCTTCATATCAAACTGCTTAGACAACCACACCTTTACGTCTGATAACTCCTTCTTACTGTTTCCAATAAGCAGTATGTCATCTACGTAAAGCACAAGAAACACCACCACGCTCCCACTGATTTTCTTGTAAACACAATGCTCATCCGGACATTGAGTGAACCCGTACGACTGGATCACCTCATCAAAACGGATGTTCCAAGATCTCGAAGCTTGCTTCAGTCCATAAATAGACCGATTAAGCTTACACACTAGATGCTCACGACCTTCAGCAATGAATCCCTCTGGTTGCTGCATATAGATGTCTTCTTGCAGGTTCCCATTAAGGAAAGCTGTCTTGACATCCATCTGCCAGACCTCATAGTCCATATGAGCGGCTACAGCCAAGAGAATCCGAATGGACTTAAGCATAGCTACTGGCGAAAAGGTCTCATCATAATCAATACCCTCGATCTGGGTATAACCTTTCGCAACAAGCCTAGCTTTAAAGGTTTGCACCTTCCCATCCAATCCTCTCTTTCTCTTATAGATCCACTTACATCCAATGGGTCGTACCCCATCGGGTAGTTCTACAAGATCCCAGACCTGATTGGAGTCCATTGACCCCATTTCAGCTTTCATTGCAACATTCCATGAATCTGCATCTTTATCTTGGAGTGCCTCATCGTAAGTTCTTGGGTCCGATTCTAGGCCTCCTGGAACTGAGTCTGACGACTCTCCAAGACCTATCCATCGGTCGGGTAAATGAGAAACCCTCCCACTGCGACGAGGCACTGTCTGCACTGGTACACTCTCAGTGTGTCGTGTTGCAGTATTATGTGATGTATCTACTTGCGCACTCGGTGGGGAACCATCGATTTCACCCCTTAACTCCTCTAAGACTAGTCTACTCGCGGGCTTATGATTCATAATATAGTCTTCTTCCAAGAATCTAGCGTTCGTCGAAACGATCACCTTCTGATCCTCGGGACTATAAAATAATCCACCTTTCGTTCCCTTGGGATAGCCTACGAAAACTCGTGCTTCCGAACGTTTCTCCAACTTGCCAGGTTCCTGCACTAACACGTGTGCAGGACTACCCCAAACTCGAAACTGTGAGAAACTGGGCTTGCGCCCTTTCCACATCTCATAAGGGGTAGTGTCAACTGACTTCGACGGAACCATGTTCAGAATATACGATGCCGTTTCCAATGCCAAACCCCAGAACGAATCTGGTAACCTCGAATAACTCATCATAGACCTAACCATCTCCATAAGAGTCCTATTTCTTCGCTCTGCAACCCCATTCTGCTGGGGCGTGCCGGGTGCAGTCAGTTGGGATTCAATCCCAGCTTCCGATAAGTATGTCCTGAACTCTCCAAAAAGGTATTCGCCACCTCGATCAGAACGAAGTGACTTGATACATTTACCATGAAGCTTCTCCACAACTGCCCGATACTCCTTGAATTTCTCAAAGCATTCGGACTTGCGGTGCAACAGATAAACGTACCCAAATCTCGAGTAATCATCTATGAAAGACACATAGTACTCGAAACCTCCTCTAGCCTGGATCGACATAGGACCACACAAATCAGAATGAATCAATCCTAGCACTTCTTGGCTCCTATACCCCTTTGCCGTAAACGGCCTCTTGGCCATCTTACCTTCCAGGCATGATTCGCAAGTTGGATAGTGCTCTTCCAATGGACCGAGATGTCCACTGGCCACTAACTTTTGAATCCTCCTAAGGTTGATGTGTCCAAGTCTAAGGTGCCACAGATATGCTTGATTCATCTGCGAAGACTCCTTCCTCTTATTAGATGTAGTTATGACATTATTCAATTCATTATGTTGCACTGTGGGAGAGTTCGGTTTGAGAACATATAAATTGCCAACTAATGAACCACAACATATGAAACGATTTTCAAAACGAATAATAACCATGTCATCAAACGAAACTGAAAAACCATCCATAACGAGTTTAGAAACTGAAACAAGGTTCTTTCTAAAACTAGGAACATAAAGGCAATTTCTCAAAACCAAACTACTACTATCGAACGATAAAGTAACGTCTCCCACTGCAACAGCCGCCACTTTCGTAGCATTGCCCATGTAGACGGTGATCTCTCCCTCCCTAAGTCGCTTGGTTTCCTGGAACCCCTGCAAAGAATTGCAGACATGATCAGTGGCTCCAGTATCTACACACCAGGTTCTGGTAGATACAACCGCTAAACATGTTTCTACGACATTAACGAGAGAGTTACCTTTCTTGAGGAGAGGGCAATCGACCTTCCAGTGTCCTGACTTATTGCACTTGTGGCATCTTCCTTTCGGTTTCTTTGCCACAGCCTGAGGGGTCGGTCGTGGGTAAACCGGAGCATCCTGTGCCTTCGCCTTTCCTGCAGACTTCTTTCTCTTCCTGCCCTTGTGAGGCCTGGAAGGTCCAGCCTGCTCGGCGACTAGCACCTGAGGTGCTTGAGTGAATAAGGCCTCCGCCGACTGAAGCTCTGCAAGCAGTTCTGGAAGAGCCATATGCATCTTGTGCATGTTGTAGTTCAACCGGAACTGATCAAAGCTCTTCGGCAGAGATTGGAGCATAATATCAACCTGGGTTTCCCCGTCAATATAACCTCCCATAACCTCAAGCTCATTGAGCTGCGCCATAACCCTGAGAGCGTGCTCCCTTACGGGTGTGCCCTCGGCCATGCGCGTACTCATCAGAGCACTCAAAGCCTCTTGCCTAGCAGCCCTAGACTGATGTCCGAACAGATCCCTGAGATTGAGAAGTATATCTGCTGCAGTGTCCTTAGACTGATGCTGATGTTGAAGAACATTCGACATAGAAGCCAGAATGTAACACTTCGCCATCTCATCAGCCTTCTTCCACCGAGCA
Organism: Striga asiatica; assembly: GCA_008636005.1. Taxonomy (NCBI): domain Eukaryota; kingdom Viridiplantae; phylum Streptophyta; class Magnoliopsida; order Lamiales; family Orobanchaceae; genus Striga; species Striga asiatica. The sequence continues at coordinate 438,652 of BKCP01006404.1, forward strand.
TACTCCTCTTTCTCCTGCTCAGGAGCATCAGCCGCCGGCACCGCCGGGCAAGCATCAGTGATAGCAAACTTATAACCCTCAGCAGTCAACACTATGTCTAAGTTCCTCTTCCAATCAATGTAATTAGGACCAGTAAGCTGATTTTCTTTTAGAATGACAGACAACGGATTGAACGACATGATGAATATCCTGAGAATCATGCAAATAAATTTTACAGATTAAACACTTTTGAATTTAACTGTCAATATTGAGATCCTCAAAACAATATTAACTTAAATTCACCGACATCTATTACACCTCGTGAGAATGTATGCTACGTGGGTCGCCCTACAAACTCGCATTTTGTAAGAGAAGGACTTTTCAAGGGCCCATTAATTTCCATAAGTCAAAACCACATTCATGACTAACGAAATTAATAGTCGGTCTCCATTTGGCCATGCAATAAATCCAGGGACCCCGTGGGGAGTTTATAGATAAGTCGCATTCTAAGTGAATCCCATTTCTCGATTCTGAGGTTGTCAAAATTGATTACACGTCCCCCGTGGGGAGGCCCGTGCGTTCTCTTAAGATTCCCTCTAACCGTCTAATTTTAGAAATTTGTCCTGGTAATTTCCTACAACCAATTTTAGCAATGTCACCCGTGGGGGAGCCCATTGCCGCAATTAATTGATTTACCGACAAATTAGAAATGGAGGCCTTAGGAATTTTACAATTAACTTTAATTTAAAATCCCTTCTCAAACTTAGTATAATTTAATGAGGATTTTTAACTATTTATACAATTCCAAATTAATCTATGTTAATGCAATAATTAATTAACTTGCATATTAATTCATGCAATTCTAAAGTAATCTATGTCAATGCAATAATTAATTAACATGTCCAATAATTTATGCAATTCTAAATTAATCCATGCCAGAACATAATTAATTACATGCATAATTTATTGACACAATTCTAAATTAATCCTATGCATCACATAATTAATTAACATGCATAATTAATCTTGCAATACTAAATTAATCCCATGCAAGAACATAATTAATTAACATGCATAAATAATAATTTAATGGCATAATAAATTTAATTAAATAAATAAATAAATCCACTATTATGGCCATTAAATATTGAGTCTCCTTATACAAGGAAACTGTGACAGTTCTTTCCCTGTTCAACTGGAACTCCTTTAAGCAGTAGAATCCTGGTTGAACTTGTACTACTTGATCATCAAGGCAAAAACGAACCACCAGCTGCCGCCACCAGTCCGCCACCGCCGGCCACCGGTCGCCGCCTGCCGGTTCGCCGGAAAAAGCCAATTTTGTTTTTTTTTAATTCTTCGAGGCTCGTTGATCTCTTGTGATCTCCCGGTTATCAACACACGATCACAACACGAAAAATATAATTTACAAAATTACATAATTCGATCCTAGATCCAACGAATGGATGTACATGTTTTCTAAACAAATAATTAAATCTATCCGGTCAACCCCCGGGCGAATAATTATTACAAACATTCATCCATAAATTCCTCGACATGCCCGAGGCTTTAAAAACAAATTTAAAACCATACATCACATTCAACAACATTCATCAAACACATAATCGGCCATAATAGTGGATTAACTATTTTCCTGCAAAACCGAGTTATGCAAATATAATCCAATATATGGCTGCGTTTGAACACATCTTGTCAAATAAAGCCGTAAAAATTCGAACTTTGTACAAAACGAATTAACCAAGTGCTCTGATACCACTTGTTGGGATCTGTGAGGATCTCGTTATGTACAAATCACGAATTCAATAGCAAACGTAAACCTATGCGCAGCGGATCTAAAGGTTTGACGTAGAGAACTTACGGCTTAAAATTTATGTAGATCTGGTTGACCACGAACGGTTGACCGCAATTGATTGACCGCAACACGCGTCTTGGGTTGCACGAACAAGATCAGATCAAAACTGGATCAAACGGATGCAAACAGATCAAAACGAAATTTTGCTGCCAGACACCTTCCGGCGGCGCGTGAGGGCGCGTGCGGCGTCGGATTCCGGCGACGTCGGCGGCGATGGAAAGCTCTCGTCGAGACGGTCGTCTGGGTATACTGTACGTCTCAATCGGACTTCCGGTTAGTTCTGTAGGTCAAAATCAATTTCGTCTCGGTTTACCTACAGATCTTCTACTGTATTACTCAATACACCCTTCTTCAACTTGTACCAGTGGAGCAACAAGAAGAAGATAAAGCTCGAATGAGATCTAGAGAGAGAGATGGTTTCACGTGAGAATGAGACTTCTATTCTCTTCTCATGAGCTTAATGATGTATATATAGAGCTACAGTAGGGACCCTAAGGAGATTAGGAAAAGGGCTCCTTAATTAATTAGACTAACTGTGGGCCAAACCCACTCCTCTAATTAATTAAATAATATTAATGGGCCACCAACATTATATTATTGCACTCCCTTTCCCTAGCCCAAATTACATTTGAGACTCCAATAATAATTACTCGATTTACCTCCCCACGTTTAAGATATAATGTCCATTAATTAATTCGATTACTGACAATCAAGAATTAATTAATTTATTATTATTTCACCGAAGCTAGCGCTCGTTCATCACATTCTTATTATGCCGGAATTTAATCCACCTGCAGGGTTTAGCATAACAATCCTTCATGAACTCACTCCGGGGACATCATCAAACTAACGCACATGGTGACCGTAAATATCCTAACAGCACATCCTATATATAATAATATTACCCAAAACAGTAGGAATATTAATCCAGCGAACTGAACCTCACCCATGTGAATCAAAGTAATATATATTATATATATCTGCCTGTTTAATATCTTACGGGTTAAGAGAACGCAGTAATTAACCGAGGCCTAGTTCATTTACGACGATCAGTATAAAATGAACTTCTCCTCTCTGGGATCCTGTTCAATACATAAATGTACTAGTGCAACTAATCAGTCAAGACAAACTGTACAGTTGACACTACAACCGTTCGGATGGGGTGTTCATGTCCATCTAGGTTGTGAACAACTATTCTTGTTCGCAAGTGACTGACAGAGTGATCTTCGGTTCGCCCGATGACGACCCACCCTATCTAAGTGCAGAACAACAGAACGTAGAACTTGTTTAATCTAACATGATTCTCATTCATAAAGGGTAAATGTGTAATAACATGCAAAGCCAAGCTTTCAGTATATAACACTAACAAATATATTGTTTCAGTTTTTAGGATTCTTTTTTATGATCTCAGTCTTTGCATTATATGAAATCTATACTCATATAAAAAGTCATCCTATTTACTAGAAATAGTAGGCAGAAAAGTCAAAGGTAATTAATACTTGCTGGAAATAGAATGATATTAATTACAGATTTGTTTTGGTATTTATAGGCTTGACATTAAATATTTGTTATGGAATAAAAATCAGAACCGATTTTTTTACCTTTGCTGGAAAAGTCAAAGGTAAGTATAGATTTGTTTTATCCCATAGCATCGGTTTAGTTAAGAAAATCCCATCAAATCAATTTTATATGTCAAGCCTATGAATAAAGATTTAATCGGTCAAAATTAAATCCTTATTTTACGTCACCCATAATAAAGCAGATGTCAAATCTAATAATTGAAGGGTTTAGTTGTCTATATAGTCATTGATTTACGTAAATACATCTAATGTTTAAAGTTTGTGTAGATTGAAAATTCCTTCTTATCTTTTTACAAAAAATCTTATTATTATTGTATGGAAAATCAAACTCATAATGTTGTGTACAAGGTGGTCTTTAATAATATATGATTGTTTGTTTGTTGAATACTATCTTATTGTATGATTTTCCTGCGTATTATAAACTTTTATTGAATATTGCATCTTATAATATAGTATTCCTCAATTAAATATATCACGTGCCTCGCACGGGTCACGTACTGTATATATCCCGTACATTTTTCTGTATTCATGTATATAATTATAAGTCTGGATAAATAGCCTTAAAATTGTGCACCCCGTGCATCGCACAGGCTCTGTATTAGTTATGTCTAAATAGCTTAATTTGTATATATATATATATATTATTGAACGTTGTGTGGTGGGGGAAAATAAAACATAAAAGCACACAATGGGAAATTGGATTTAATGAAGGGAGCAATGGATTTATTTCATTATCTTGTCTCTATTTGCTCAGACGTGATTCATTTAAACGGGTAGCATATATATGTGAAATGGTATGTGTTTAGTTTGCTTGCAAGGGCAAAACACTCATATTTATATTTTATTTTTCTTCTTCATGATCTAAATATGTACATTAATTACAACAGGCAGCGAGACCTTTATTTGGGGACCGGGTTTTTAGATCTAATCAACAAACTTTCTCT
>BKCP01006404.1:454562-614037 GCA_008636005.1 Striga asiatica
AAAAGCACTTTTTAAATATCCGATTGGTGTGGTGTGTCAAAGTATAAGGAGTTAAGGACCTCCCTCACACACACACATACATACACCTCAATACATAAGCGCTGACATCTCCTTTTCACACAAAATCATCTTAAATCTCCTTGGGTTGCGAAAATAAATAGGTTATATCCATAGACCATATAACCAAATCTTATAGTTAGCACACATTATACGGATTAATTAAGTAAAACAATATAATAATACCTGAGATAATAGTTTACAGCCGAATGACAAAAATAAAATAAGAGTATCTATCGAAATGATTCAAATACAACTTTAATCCTTAGTTAAGTAATTAATAATCTAAAGTAAAATCAGGCTAAGTTTGTACGAGGAATTTGAAATCTCTTGATTTTAAATTTTTTGAAATATAAAATTGTTTCTTTAAAACTCTTGAATGAATTTATAAAAATGATTATAAATCAATTGTCTAGCTCGCCCAAATAGTGTTGATTCGTGGTGGTGATTAATCTAAATGATCGCGGACGGTGTTACTGACTTACTGTCAACAATGAGAAAAATTTGTAGATTTTAAATGACTGGGTTTAATGAATCAGTTAAAATTCTTAAAATAATAATTAAAATCTATCTAGCGTGAATTTGAAATATTTCAACTTTTATTATCATCTCAACATGTATCTTGTAAAATTTGAAATCCTTAGATTTCAAATTGCTCAATTCAAACATAGTCTCATATAATTTAGAATGCACAAATACTTGTGTAAGAATCTTAACTGTCAAGCCGGTCAACCTATAAGATTTTACGATAAAAAATATGTATTTATATTATCATTTGTCTTTCATATATTTATTTTATTTTTGTTTATAATGTCATTCTAATGAAAGTCGTAAATATGTAAAAATAATACCGTCTTATTTGTTAATCATGTGTGTCGTCCATAATATATATACGAGTAAGTTTGGTAAGCTGATAGTTGTTAAGTTAGATGATACCTTATAATTGGATTTTGAAATTACATTTGATAGATTACGTTTGAAAAACAAGTTTATAAACTAAAAGTGTGATAAACTTAGTTTATAATAAGTCCAAATGAAAAATTTTACAGGTTTTTGTTGATAAATTACCAAAAAATTTTATGAGATAAACCCTGATTTTATAGTTTAAGTTTTGTTTATCAATTGCACTCGAAAATCATAAGCTCATTTTAGACGGATGAATTAACGTACAAGAACCGTCAATCTCAGGAATCGAGTTTAAGTTTTCGTTATCCAATGCACTCGAAAATCATAAGCTTATTCTATATGGATGGATTATGACATAGCGAAAGCGTACTAAAGGAAAAACAAGAGGTAAAACTCTCAAAAAAATATTCTTATTTCATAAAAATTTGATCGATTGAAAGACAATAGAATAAAAATCTTTAAATAGAATTGCTAAGAAACTCTAATCTTATCTAACCCATAAAGAATAATTAAATATCTTTCCTACCAAATAAAAGAATAGAACTTTATTACCAAATATAAGACTAAAATACTAACAATATATAAAAGGGATAAATAGCTAAATTAAAGATTCCAAAGATCATGTTTGTCCTCATCTTCATCATTCTCCTCCTCTCGAAAAGGATTCGCCCTCGAATCCGACACAGTCTCATCTTCATCGGAATTACCACAGTGGAAATACACCAAATTGAAGATGTCTAAGGTGTGATTGTGAGATGGCAAACGAAGGCGGTAGGCCTTAGGATTAAGTTCCTCTAGAATCTCGTCCAAAACAACTTTGATTGAGGATAAAAATCACTTCCTATCGGAAGATTGAGAAACGACGGCTAGAGAAAATATAGACAAGTGACTCAGCCTTCTGATTAAAGGACTCAATCAAATAGGATCGATGAAGAACAAGTGTCGGCCCGACGTCCCCATTACGTGTTTCTCAGCCACATAGTCCATGTCATAAAAAAGAGGTAGACCCTCATATTCGATTAACCCCTCGTCGTAAAAAAGAGGCAGACTCTCATATTCGGTCGGCTTCTTCTCATCAAAAAGAGGCAGAACCACATATTCGGTTGACCCCTTGCAAGAAAAAAAAAAAAGAGGTGGACCCTCATATTCGGTCGACCCCTCGTCATTAAAAAGAGGTGAACCCTCATACTCGGTCGACCCCTTGTAATCCAAGAGCTCGGTTGTGTCCAGGCCCCCGAAAAATTCAGGGATCTCGACCTGGTAAGAAGCCTCCCATCGCCAATCGTTGAAGTAGTCTTCGTCCCCGTGCTGCCATATTTCCAAAAGGACGGACCTCGTATATGGTGACCTCAAAGTCACCATCACCGAAAAACGGTTGAGGCGATCGGGAGCGGGGCGCCCCACGTGTGCCCCGACTACATCCACTGTACATTCTCCTGCGGCCGTCACATCATACGTCTGACACGAGGTTCGTTTTCTTGCCATGAAAAGCGGTACGTAGAGGCAATCGGATGTCCTCGATCGCTGCGACTAAATCTGCGACCTTGCGTCTAAATGACTGTTCGAACGCCTTGTGTTTTCGTCCCAACACCTTAAACTGGCGTCCCAACGTCTTTATGAGGGCATCGCGCCTGTCGTCAGCATCGTTCTGTCTTGATGGAATCGTGTAGGAATCGCATTGGTCTGCTGATACAAACTGACGTAACGAAAGCGTACGAAAGGAAAAACAAGAGGTAAAATTCTGACAAAATTATTCTTATTTCATAAACTTGACCAATTATGAGTCTTTAAATAGAACTACTAAGAAGCCCTAATCTTGTCTAACAAGTAAAATATAATTAAATATCATTTCTACCAAATAAAAGACTAAAATAATTAAATAACTTTACTAACAAATCTAGGACTAAAATACTAACAATAAATAAAAAAGTAAATAACTAAATTAAAGATATAAAATATCATGTTTGTTCTCATCTTGATCATATTATCTTGCAAGTCTCTAGAATTGATAACATAGTTCGATTTAATTATTTCTATCCTCATAACTCAAGATTTCAATGCCATACAATTAATTAAGGTGCACTACAAGAAAATAATGAAATTCAAATAGAAATATATTCCAATAGAATTCTAACGGTAATTCTAGTGGATATTCCAATGCTATTATTTTCGTTGGAATTATTCAAACGAAAATTCCAACAAAAGTATTCCGTTGGAATGAATTTTCCATTGGAATTTCCGTTGGATTTTGACGATTCCAACGGTGGTGGAAATAAAAATTCCAACGGAAACTGCACATTCTAACGGAAATTCCTACGATCAAAATCCGTTGGAAATATAGCCGTTGAAATTATCAAATTCCATCTAAAATTACAATGAAAAATACATTCCAACGAAATATATTCGTTGAAATTTCTGTTGGAATTATCCCAACGGAAGCTATACCATTGTAATATATTATCATAGGATTTTCCGTTGAAATATAACAATTATTTTGCAGTGGTGGCCACACAAATTAATTCAATTGTTTCAATCTTCAGATGTCATATATTATAATCGCGCGAGTTATACTTATATAAATGGGACCAAAACCAAGAAAATATCTTTTTGGCTCACTCACTTCCTCATGAAATTCGTTTCTTAACACGCAATTCCGGGGACTATAGTAAAATTTTGAGCCAATATGAATGTGATGATACTTTTTTCTATTGCTTGTTGTTTTATTCTGTCTGGTGAATACAGGAATAGTCGCTTTCTCTCATGCTGCCCAACACTTTTCTTTTCGGTCTTTGATAAGCATATGGGGGTTATTACTATCCTACCCATGCTTAATGACAGCAACATTGTTGGACGAGTTGATATAGAATTTTTTTATTTCGTTGGACAAATGTGATAGAAAAGAAAATTTAGAGAATAATATATTTTTTACATTTCAATATAAAATAAAATACAGTGATAAAAATGTTGATTAATAAAATAGTAATACATTAATTTTTAATAAATCTTAGTAGTAAATATGTAAGTAAGATAGTAATTTTTTTTGTTAGTATATTTATAGTAACGATGTTTTTTTTATTTTATTTTTTTATATTGCATTGGTGAGATTAAAAAAAAATAATAGTAGAATAAATCGAGTATGTCCTGACTTGATTCAGACTTATATTTGGTTCAGCCACAAAGCAGACATTAAAATAATATATTTGCGTTAATGTTTGTTGTTGAGAACAACGTAATTAAGTGGAATCATCCCACATAAAAAATAAGTTCGCAAAATCGACAATATAAATAAACATTTGGCTGAGTTCTAAATACACACTTTATATTTGATTATATTCATTTATTCCACTTTTATTGTTATTTATGACCTCATGACCTATGTTGATTTATGTATCAGAATGTCTTTTATTAGCCAATATCTAACTACTATCTAATTGCTCTATTCTTGAAGTTACGTACAACCCTATGACAAACATGGTCTTAAGTAATAGAATCCTAGCTTTAGCACATCAACTTCATGACAAATATTGAGTTGTGTTAAGAGATAATGCTAGCTTGATGCAGATTATATTATTTCTCAGGCTGTCAAATTACAGCCTCAGTTAATTACAGACCATTTAAAATGAAGACCTACTGAATTTGAACAATAGACCAACTATAAATTAATGATAAGAATCTAATAAGCATATTCATATCAAATTATTATTCCCCCAAAATGGATGATTAAGACATAAAAGATAGCGCTCATAACAATTATGAGCTTCAATAATGTTTTATTTATAAAGTAATAATAGATAAGACTTTTGAGATGGTAATTTGTGGAAAATAATGAAAAAATATATAGATAGAGCAAGGAAAAATGATAGATGAATAAAGGGCTGTAAACGAGTTGAGTCGAGCTCGAGTCCGGGTCGGCTCGTTATGTAAATGAGCCAAAAATCAAGTTCGAGTTCGACTTTCTTTTATCAATATTAACAAGACGAGTTTGAGCCTCAAAGAGCCGATCTCAAGCTTGAACGAGTCAAACTATACAATTATATAAACATTTTCTTTTTGAGCCTTAATGAGTCGACCAAGCCTGACTTGTTAACGTAACATGCTGTAAGCGACCTCGAGCGCAATTCATTTATCAAACAAGTTGAATTGAACTTGAAGTTTAACGAGCTAAGTTAAGCTAAGTCGAGTTTACGAACTGCTCGTTTAAGAGGTATATGAATAAGGGTAAAAAGGAGGCAAGGTAAAGTGTGAGGATTGGGTGGAGGCAAGTGGAACAACGTGGATGGATTTGACCATCCACTCCTAGAAAAACCAAGGGCAAGCATAAAAGGCAAACCCCACAATGCCTATGGCAATGGTTTCTTTCTTCAAGTGAACCAATACTGACATGAAAAGATAAAATGTTGAAACTTAGAAACTCGGGGGGCCATGCATTTTATGCTACTACTTGCCCATCACCATCCAGATCAGGATGTTTTCTGGAATTTACTAAATTGTGCTCCCATTAAAATTAAGAGAACATAACAATGTAGTTTTGGGGTGATAGTCCTCATAGAAATCTCAATCCATTCTTCGACCATATCATTTTAGAGCAACTCCAATGGTTGGAGTAAATTGTTGTGTATATGGCAATTAAATAGACGGTCTTCTGTCCACGTGGATTGAATAAAATGACATGTTGATAAGTAACTCTCGAGTGGTAGATGTCTATACACTATAAAAGTTTATATACGTGCTTTATTTTTTGAATATCTACCATCCACAATCCAATTGATATTCATCAGGTTTTTTATATCAGGTATATTTATTTTTTAAAGAGCTACCACCCACAGCGCAACTGATATTCATCTCATATTTTTTTGTATTCATCAGGTATTTTTTTTGTATTAGATATTCTTTTAACAACTGATATTTATTTTTTGTATTCATCAGTTATTATTTTTCTTTTTTCTTTTTTGTATTCATCTGGTATTTTTTTTAATCAAATTCATCTGATATATTTTTTTGTATAAGGTATTTTTGTGTTCTTTACGTAATAATATATTTTAATTAAATACAAAAGAAGTAAAAAGGAGGGAAAAAATGAGTCATCCATTCTGGAAGGACTTTCAGATGTAGACAGACTTCTACAATTTTTGATTCTCTGTCATGCCACATAATGACAAGAAGAAATTAAAAAGTCACCGTTGGAGGAGGGTTTTTGTCTCAATGTATCTACAATTCTGCAATTAACATACCATTGGAAATGCTACCTTGTAATTGGTAGAGTACTTGGGGCGTGCTTGAATACAAATAAATCCGCTTAAAATGGGATTTTTTTTTTTTTTTGGTTAACGAGTGTTAATCTATGCTATATATTATAAAAGAACTAGTGGTATGGTAAAAAAATGAACTACCTAAAAAATTGTGATTTTGACATATTTTTAATGGCAAATTATTAACATACTATATCTTATATTATTAATTAATAACTAATATTTAATTAATTAATTAAATACATACACACTGTAAAAGAATGAAATACTTTAAAAACCATTATTTTGACATATTTTTTATTGAAAAATAGTAATTTAATTAATAACTAATGTTTAATTCAATAAACACAAACACACTGTAAAAATTGAATTACCTAAAAAACCCTAACTTTGACATATTTTAAATGAAAAATTAGTAATAAGTTATTACTAATCATATCTTATATTTTTAATTAATAATTAATATTTAATTAATCAAATACAAATACAGGAACAAAACATCTTATATTTTCTGGCACCATTATTGATAACGAATTTGCTTTCTTCCACATATCTTCCAAATTATTTTCTTTCATATCCCACAAAAATCAACACAACATCAACCCAAACCACAAAGCTTTGAATTTGAAAAATGTTCTTATTTTTAATATATTATAATAGTAAAATTGTAATCGCATTTAATAATTCTAATATATAAAAGTTCTTTAAAAAAATTTGATCCAACAAAACAACATAATAAATACTTATAAACGATCTATATATTTTCAACTATTTATTTACCTATCTACAATTTGAACAAAATGATAAAACTTGGTAAAAAAGAACAACTTGGTTGAGGAGTAATTTGTATATAATATATACTTTCAAAGATTCATACTTAATTATAATTAAGAGAAGATAACTTAAATTTTACCGAAATCATGCACAAGTGTAATACATACATAATCTAACAAACTAGAAAAGTAGAACAATTCATTTAACTATTTCATAAATTAAGACAAATAAACTCTTGTATTTAGAATTAGAATTAGAAATTGCACCTCAGTCTTGTTGGATTGAATTTTGATCCCAAAAAAATCGTCATTTATTTATTTTTTTGTTTGTTTGTTTGTTCCAATTTTGGTCTCAAAGTCAATAAAGTTAATGAATCATCACCTGACCATTAGGTGAATAATATAAAGGTGAGTAATATTTTAATTATTAATACTTAAATTATTTGAACTTTTTCGTTCAATAATTAACTAGAATATATCATGATATTAATAATTAAAAATTTTTATATACCAAATATTTTATTTGTTAGTTTTATCTTAAGATTCTTGAATGCTCCTATGGTTTTCTCAATAAAATTGGAGAGTTTTGATCATAAGTATCCTACTAAATTAGAAAGTTATTTTAGTAATACGTATTTAACTTTATAAATTTATGAATAACTATAAGTAAAATATTTAAACTCTATATTGTTTTTCCTCATAACAACCACAAAATATAAAAATATTATTTTAAAAAATAACATATAAAAAAGAATAAATTTTGAGTAGTATGAGAGGTTAATTGTTGAATGATTACTTATATACAATCCAGGTAATTTTAACTATTTATTTAACTATCCACAATTTCAACAAAACGATAAATCTTGATAATTAATGACCACTTAGTCGAGGGATAACTTATATATATACAATAAATAATTATAAAGATATATACTTAACTTTAAAAGAAAAGTTTTCCAGCAAACATACAAAAAGTTAAATCCCTATATCGCCTTTTATTCTCCCTCGGCGGGTATCAAGTGAGCCTCGGAAGTGCCCTCCCACCGGTGTTTCCTGGCCTTCTCAATCTGATTCAGGCTGGCTGTGGTCGATTCGGCATCTTGGCGGCCCCAAATCTGGCGTGGCGTTCTTCGAGTTTCAGGTGGCCATAGAGGAGGGTGTTGGGGGTGTCAGGCGAGGCGTCGGTTTCTTCTCGGCCGCTGGCTCTGAGGAATGTTTGGGTAGCTGGGCGAGGTTCGTGTCTAGCTCTCTCCTGGGTCCGACCGATCTCTGGTTTTGGGATCGGAGGGATCCTCCGAAAACGGCAGCCCTTGGCTCTGGTTGTGTTGGGGTTGTGGCTGGATGTGAGACACCTGAATTTTTTGGAGGTGGGTACCTTTGGAAGGGGGTGTTGGTGTTTGGGCGGGATCTGGTTAGCCGGCGCTGGTCAGGAGTTTTCAGTGTCGTGCTCGAAGCCGCAGCTCTAGGATTTGGGTTGCCGGTCAGCTGGTGGGGATGGATTATTCTAGTATTTTTAGGTGTGTTATTTGTGTTTTTTTTGTTTTGTGTGTGTTGTGTTTATTCTCCTGTTAAAAGCTTTTGGGTGTGTTGTGCGTTTTTTATTAGACTGCCATTCAGGTTGTCCTCCCAAGGATTTTAGTTGTGTAATCGATCTTCTGGCTGTTATTGGTTGTTATCTGCCTGTAATTATGTGTTCTATTTATGAAAGTATGTCGTTGAAAAAAAAAAAAACTTTAAGAGAAGATACCTAAAATTTTACTGAAACATGCACATGTGAAATATATACATGATATAACAATTAACAAACTAGAAAATTAGAACAATTCACTTAGCTACTTCTTTATTTATTTATTTTTTTTAAAAAAAAACTCTTGTATTTAAAATTAGAATTAGAAATTGCACCTTATTCTTATTAGATTGATTTTTGATCCCACAAAAATCTTCATTTTTTGTTTGTTTGTTTGTTTTATTCTAATTTTGCCCCAAAGCCAATAAAGTTAATGAATCTTCAGCTTACCGTTAGGTAGTTAATATCAAGGTGAACAATATTTTAATTATTAACACTTAAGATATTTAAACTTTTTCATTCAATAATTAACTAAAATATATAATGATTTTTTATTATTATTACTTCAATTAGGCCATTGATTTTTAAAATTGGCTAACAATAACAATTAAAATTTTTATATATTAAACAATTTATTTATTGATTTTATCTTAAGATTTTTGAATGCTTTTATGATTTTCTCCATAACATTCGAGAGTTTATTTGACAATAAGTATCCTATCAAATAAAATGTTTGTTTCCGTAATATTTATTTAATTTTTTAAATTTATTAACAACTGCATGTATGGACAGACTACAGACGACAGTGGAGATGGCACGAAGTGGTGGGGTGACGTGCATTTCCGTAATGTTTCTTTTATGAATTATTGTTTAATTGTTAATTTAATTTTGCTTTAGTATGTGCCTTGTATTCATTTTATTTCTCTTATTGCTATATCTTGTCAAAGTGTTGTATTTTTTTTTTCTAAGTGTTCATTGCATTAGTGTAAATTTTTTATGCCTTAGTTGTGTATGTTATTTGCCTAAGTTATACTCTTATGTTCATGTTATACTTTGCTTTAGATATTAAGTGTTTTATATTTTCTCTGCCTTGCTTATTTAAAACCGAACCCATGCACACCCTAGCCACCTAAGCCGAGCCATTGCACGCCCTTAGCACACACTCTCGGCCAATGCATGGCTTTGAGAAAAAAATTGATTTTCCATGCATTTTAGCCAAGTCAAAACAAGCTCCAACCACTCCTTAGCTTTTAGCTTGGCAACCCTACACTCCCTCATTTTTGTGTTACCAGCTGTCACCTTTATAAACCATGGAAACCTTGGGAGAAAGTCATCAACCAATTCCCCAATTATAGGAGCTCATCCCCACGCATCTCTCCCCACTCTTTCAAATTTTGAATCAGTTTTAGGGCTCTATTTAAGACCATTTTGCAGTAGCAGTTTCACCCTAATATGCCATTCTAATAGTAAAAAAAAACATCATTTTATTCCAGCCCTTAGTCCATAAAACATCTCAGCCGCAAGCAGCCTAGCCGCAGTCCATAAAACATCTCACCCGCAAGCAGCCTAGCCGCAGCCAACTCTCGAACCCAGTAGCATGTGCACTTCTCAGTAGCTGTGCGAACCCGAAGCCACCAAGCCGCTGAGGGATCAAGGACAAAATCCAAGCCCTTTCTCTACCTAAGACCAACCCTTAACCAAAGGGAGCTCCACCATTTTCCACTCGCGTCAAACAGCTGTCACGAGCCTCCTAATAGTCTAAAATCACCGAGCCATTATTTCTTCTCCATAGGCCTTGAGAAATGTAAGGGTACCTAAACCCTTTTAGCATATTTTGGGCTAAGTTTATGTGAAATTATATATTTATACTTCAGTGTTAAATGTTGAAGAAGCATACTAATTGATTAAGAAAGTTGAGCCTAAGAAAAGTATGTGTTTGGGTGTATGTTTTGCCTTGGGTTTACCCTACTTATACTCATGCGATTGAGCTGAAAATTTTTATGTTATGCCTTGTATATGTTCGCATGGTGCATGTGAAGTTTCAACCCAGAATGTTTAGAGAATCATGCTACGGAAATTTCTGAGTTAAAGCATGTGTTGTTGTCTTTCTGCCTTGAGTTGCCATGCCTATGTTCAAGCTGTTGTGATGAAATTGTGAGTGCTATTTCTTGCCGAGGTTATGAGTATTCCCATGAAGTTTCACCCAAGATGATTTGAAATGCATGCTATAGAAATTTTCAAGCATTAAGGCGTGTTATATGAGTTCCCGACCATGTTTGGTTTTAATGTATGGAGTTTCAGTCCATGATTTGTTATTGTTGAGAAAGATAAGTTTAGAAGTGCCTATGTTCAGTCATGTTCAGTTTTAGAAGCATGTCTAAGGATTTATTGAAAATAACATGATAATATGTTGTATTTTTGCCTTGTTATCTTGTAATGTTGTTGTCGTGCCTTTAAGTTATTGTTGCTGATTTATTGATGTGATTATGTGCTGTTGTATGTGTGATTATGTCGATTCTGTTGGTCTAAGTAAGGGTAAGGAATGAAAAGAGGGGTATTTTCTGGCCTTGGCCTTGGATATTTTAGATCCCTTTTTGCCGTGGTTAGAGAGACCATTTTCTATCCTGAGTTAGTCCTAGTAGTTGCTAGAGAAAGTCGTTGGCGAGTGGTGAAAATTGCCGACAAAAGCCCCCAGCCGGCAATGACCGCAGACATCTCGCAACATGCCGCGCAGACGACCTCACAGAACCCCTGCTTCCGTAGCACGCCTCAAGACGTCGCAAACGCTAGCTCTCCTTTGCAGACAGCACGCAGACACTGCGACGCGCCCCTGCGCCCTGCCACAACTGCTCAGCACTTGCGTGCCCTCATCTCAATGCCCGCGCGCCCGTTCGATGCCCAACGCCCCTGCACAGCCTGCCAAGCATGCCCGTTCACCAGCATAACGTCCTAACAGCGGTCCTCGCGTGCTCGTGCGCTAGTGACCCGCTAATCATCCCTGCAGCCCGCCAGCGCCTTCAGCGCATCTCTTGCTGCAGCCATCCGTGCCCTGTCACCTGCCAGCACCGAGACTGAGCATGTACCAGTTCCAGTAGCGCAACAGCGTGCCCAGTAGCCAACAGCTAGCATCACGCCCATCAGCTAGCCGATGGGCAGCCCGCGTGCGCGCCCGAGCCTGCAAACCGAGCCGTGGCTGGGTCTACCCTAAGCGGTTCGACAAGAAAACTGGGTCTGACCGTGCATAGACCGTCTGGTTTAAGCCAGTCCAGAAATTTAGTTTAGTTTTTTGAGCCTAACTTAGAATTTTTTAGAACTTTAGACCAATCCAGTTAAGCCGAGTAGTCACTAGAAATTTATCAATTTTATTTGTCCTCTGTGTGATTATCTACTTATGTGATTTTAATTGCCCTTGTCTGTCTTGTTTGCTTATTTGTCGTCAACTTTAAATAATAAAATAAAAATTATTTATTCTGTAGATTAAGGAGGAGTCACGCCCTCATCCAGACGCATATTCATTCATTGATAGCAGTCACTCAATAAGCAGTCCAGGTGGGAATTTCTATGCTATGTTCTAATTGTTAATAATCGCAAGGTATTTTACAATTGATGTATATTTATGAGTTTTTGCCTGAGAGTGGGCATTGCCTAAGAGTAGGCATAAGAGCTCCCGTTGTTGAGTGGGTAGCGTCCCGTGTATCCGACGGTAAAAGTGTGCACATGAGCCCAGCAGCAGCAGCAACCGTTAAGATCACTTTATTCATTTATATACTGAAATTATTGATACCTGTTATTATCATGAATAATTGCACAGTATAGATTACCATGGTGAGCTAGTAGTTTTGCTCACCCCCCAACACAATCATTTTTAGATTAAGCAGCTGGTGCCGGACTCAAGGGGCAGCGATGGTCATTATTTACAAACTGCAATTTACTTGCTTCTGCTAAAACATTTTTTCCATACATGTTTATTCAGTTGTTTTTTAACTATGTTTGGATTTTCAGACTCAGTATTTCAATTTAGTTATGACTAATATCGATCGTTTTGCTATTGTCTAAATTGAATTGAGTAGTTAATAAGTTTCGGGAATCAAGATGTCCAGAGAACCTAAGTTAAGAGCAGTAAGTTTAGAAAGAAGTAGTTTTTAGTAAGTACCTTAATATCAGTTTTAAAAGGTTACATATTATAAGAAACTCAGACGCTTTCAAGTATGAGTAGAGGGTGTTTACAGCTGTGAGGAGGGAGAGATGTCTATCAATCTGGGAAACAATGTGAGAGCACAAAAAAGTAGTATCCCTAAGCTTCGCCATATTTTTCTCTGTCCAGATGAACCACATGCTCAGACAAGGAATGCGAAAGCCCACATGTCTAAAGTGTGTGCGTTGTGAGAAGAAACACAGGAGCACAAAGAAATTATCTGAAGTGAGTAAGGGTATATGAGTATACTCCCACACTCTCCTAGCAACATCGCTCCCAAAAAACAAATGGGAAAAAATTCTCAGTCTGGAAATCACCAGTCTCGACACATTAATTTGTATACTTTTGTTGTTATTTTGTGTGTTTTTATGTGTTTATTTGTGTTCATTTTATTTCATTTTAGGATCTTCTCGGTCCATTTAGTCGTTGTTGCAAGTTATTATGTTTTTCGTGTCATTTTAGTGTCTTGTGCCTTTTATTTCTCTTTCTATCTTTTTATTTATATAGGAAAATATGCTCAAAGCTTGATAGACGTCACCGAAAATCTCGCCGAAAAAGTCACCCGAAATTCACCGAAAAAGTCCCCGGAGAGTTCCCTCGATTAGTACCTAGTGGACCCGAGCGACCTGCGCACGCCCCGAGCGATCCATGTTGTACCAAAGAAGACTCGTGCGCCAAGCGCCTCGCACGCTTGCCCAGCGCCTCGTCCGCGCGTCCGCCCAATGGGATGAGAAATCATCCGCGCGCGCGTCTGAGGTCTCCCACACTCACCCGAGATCTGCCCGACGACTGCCCAAAAGTCACCCTCGCGCCCGCCAAACGTCTGCACACTCGCCCGAAACTCGCCTGCTCATTTGCCTGGCGACCGCGCGCCCGAGAAGAGTCGGGCCAGCACTCGCTCAGTGACCCACCCATCGAAAATTTCCTATTTTGGGCGAGTGTTTTCTACTAAATGTGTGTGTTTTGAGTGTGTGTTTAAGGTGTGGGTATAAATACACTTTTTCCTTTGTATTTTGAGAACCAAGCTTACATTTTCTTGTTTTCCCACTTTGGGAACAAGTCTTCTTTTTATTTTTCTCTCTGTTTATATGACTCATATTTTCAACAATTTTCCGGCGGCTTCGTTTTATTAAAGTTTCGATATTTTCACTCCGATTTTCTTCGAGCATGCAATAGGCGGGTGAATACTTTCTTTTAAGCTTTATTACTCCTTACTTGTTCCATTTTTTCTTATGAAGTTTTTTAAGGTGAATTTGGTTTCTTTCTTGTTGAATGAGGAAAAGTTTGGATCTTTTTTACTTTCATTGCTTGTCTAAGTGATTATAAGAGTAAATACTTGCTTACCTTGTATTAAAGATAGAGACTTTGGTTAAAGCTTAATCATTTCGGTTAAGATAGCTCGTTTTATCGACCTGGGATCTTAGTGCTAGCATATTTCTTTTTGTTTATTTACGTATTTCTTGACTTGCTTTCAATTGCTCTCAATTCCTAGTTGCTTTCAGTTGCTCTCAATTTCTCTTGATTAGCGCGAGTCGACCCCTAAAAAAAACCAGTATGCTCGTGGACCCGTTGTGGCCACTGGTTTGTAATGGGAGGAGAGAGGATGAATGTGCTCTTCTACTCACTAACGAGCTGACCGGTGACCGAGCCATCTAGAAGGTGCATAAGCTCGACCAAAGCATCATCATTCGCACGAGTGAAGATAATGATGTCATCCGCATAAGAAAGGTGCAATATGGGAGGACCATAGCCACAAGTGCTGTAGGTCATCCTCGGAAAATCGCGGATGAAGGTATCAAGACAACTAGAGAGGTAGTCCGCTTCCAAAACAAAAAGGAAAGGGGAGAGGGGGTCCCCCTACCAGAGGCCCAGAGAAGAATAGAAGAAGTCGATGGCAGGGACGAAACCAGAAAATTAGTTGAGAGGGGGTAAAAGACATGACATAATGGGTTCATAACCGATACCGAACCGATAACATTTCGATAACCGATTTTCGGTTACCATTACACATAAGTCGGTTCGGTTTATTTTCTCATCAGCTCGGTTTCTGTTCAGTTTCCAGTTTTTGGTTAAAAAATACCAGCCCTAACCTAGGCAATAAAAGAGAGTTGAAGTCTTTTATATCGACAAATTTAAATTGGAACAATCTGTAGCCGTGGAATAGATAGCCCCTTTTCCACCAGGATGAGCTTCTTCCTTTAAGAATCCCTTCTATAGGTCCGAGTAAAGGAGATGGGAATGCTAATAAAGCCGTGAATAAAGTCAAAAACCTATAGGACAGAACTCAAAAACCCAGTTCGCTTATTATGATGAATTATATTTGTTCGATAGATTGTTGTCAATATAAATGTTGAGAAAGCGAAAGCGAAGTAATCATATACCTTTCAATAAGTCCAGTTTAGGAAACAATCTCTAATCGAGAAAGAAGAAGTCCGTTGGGGCAGAGCCATTTGTTTAGCCAGGGGGACATCTCAATATTTGTTCCCTTTCCATGAATCTACTTCTCGGGTGAATCATCTTCATCCGGGTATCAAATGCAGCAAGAGGGATTCCCACAGTGAGGGAGATTGGTTTGAGCGTTTGTCTGCATTTGAGCTCAATTCACCTTCCTCGTTCTCGGCTCGTTCAGTAGTTCACCCATTAACAAGACTCGGGAAGAGCTCCTTAGCCTTTGAGACTTCTCATCGAGGATGCCCATAATGAAGAACCTCTTTCGGAAGAGAAGGCCGCTTCGCTGCGCGCCTGCTTTTCTTTAAATTGTAGAATAGTAATAATTAATATACAAAATTAATAGTAAAATAAAAGAAGTGTTGAAGTGTTAATTGACAATTGTGGACAAGTTGGCCTGGTGAGTGACGTTTAAAAAAAAAGTTTGGGGGTGCAAAAACAAATTTAAAGAGGGGGCAAATTAAAATTTTTAATATTAATAGTAAAAAAAATTAAAATTTGAGGGGAGGAAATTGCCCACTATTAGTACATGTAGCTTCGCCCCCGGCCGGTGGGGCTGTAAATAACTAGAATCGCGAACGTGCAGTGCTCTACACACACCTCCACAAAACTGACCCACCACTCCAGGAAGCCCATCTAGATCAACATCTCCTTGAGAAATGACCACTTGACCCTATCATATGCGCTAGCCATGTCTAACTTCAGTGCAAAGTTCGAGACTTGTAACTGATTAGCATGAGAGATGTCGTGGATCATCTGCTGGACCAAAAGGATGTGATCACTAATGACCCGATCCTTGAAGAAACCACTTTGGTTCGGAGCAATGAGAGAAGGAAGGAGAGGGGTAAGGCGCCCGTATAAGAATTTCAGAAATAAGCTTGTTAGTCACATTATAGAAACTCATAGGCCTTTAATCTGGTCTGGAGCTCGGGAAAGGTCTTTTTGGAATCAAGACAATTAAAGTAGTCATCAAGGACTTCGACATCTGGTAACTAGATAAGAAATCCACCAAATCCTCCTCAACATCAGTCATAACAAGCTACCAGCAGGCCTGATAGAAAAGAGACGAGAAGTCAACCGGGTCGGAGATGCTATTGAGATCATTCCCATAAACAGCCTCCCTAACCTTCTCTTTGTTCGGCAGCTCGTAAAGGCCAACAAGGTTGACCGTCTGAGGAATAGAAGGGAAGAAAGAAGCGATGGGGGGCACAAGCAAGTCTCCGTCTAAGGTGAAAAGAGATTGAAAGTGTGCCATGGCTGACTCTCGTATTAGGTACTCTTGAGTCATGGTTGACCCATTGTCCTCGATATTGTGAATATATGACTAGACACGATTCTATATCACAAACCCCTACAAGTACATAGTATTACTCTCCCCCTCAGCAACCCCGCACACGAAAGCCTTCTGCTTCTAGAAATCCTATTCCATAAAGCATCGGGAGTTGGTACCCAGTGTGACAATAGCGCATCACGGTCCTATTCTCTGGAGAAGAATCCAGGTCATAAGCCTGCTCAGCATCTGCGTACGCACACTGAACTGCATAAAGGTGCTTAGAGAGGTCTCCAAAAACTTCCCAACTCCACTACCTCAGCTTGTGCCGTAGTCTCCTGAGATAGGCCTCCAGGTTGTGCATTTTGAAGAGCCCAGTTGGCTGCAGCCACGAGTCTTCTGACAGTGTCATTGAAAGTGTGGTGGCGAATCCACATGTTCTGGAATCAGAAAGAAGAGTGGCAGGAGACACTCGAGAATTGACACCCGAGAATCGACACTCGAGAAGGTACGTGAAAACTGTAACCGCAAACACCTTGTCCATGCCTTAGAAACAAAAAATTGGTCTAGCCTCTCCTTATCTTTACCCTGCTCCCAAGTGAAGAGGGAACCATCGCAACCAGCTTCAATTAACTTATAATCTGCTACTTCCTGAGCGAAATCCCTCATATTTGCTGAACGGTCTGACCGGCCACCAGAGCACTCATCAGGAGGCATGAAGATGTTGAAATCACTGCTGACCATCAATGTTAAACCCTCATACTCTCGACAATCTCACGCATGGTGTCCAACAGACGGAGTGCCCAACCCTCGCACAACTGGCATAAACCAGAGTGTGGAAGATGTCCTTAAGGAGATGAGCAGTAGAAAGCTCGACATGCAGCACTGGCACGGTATCATGGATAACCCGACCAGTGTAGTCACACGAGTAAAAAAAAACAGGATTTTATTAGAATGATTCCCACACCTGAGTGAAAACCAAGGCAGTGTGAGTAGATGTCAAAAAAAGAGGTGTGGGTCATGGGCTCAATAAAAGAGGCGAAGTCGAGCCTATGATCACGGACAAGGGAGTGCATATGAGCGAGGGTGGGCCTATTCACCAGGCCACGGGCGTTCTAAGTTAGGGAGGTGACGGGCACATCAAATATCGGTGGTGCCACCTGTGGCTAGGTTGAATCGACCCACTTGAGTGGGGTAATGCCCAAAAGGCCGAGCACTGTGCAGTCCTAGATCTGGTAGAGGGCAGTGATGATCGGTGCTCTCAAAGTGCAGGATCTCTGAGTGTTCCACTTGATCTGGTGTCATGTCAAACGGCTGGCTCACCTCCGGTCTGGCGTCGAGTAGAGACCGGTCAGAAGCCAAGCCCAAATTAGGAGAAAAGCCAGAAGTTGCAACGTTTATGTCCCCGATAATGGGCTGAGAAGTGGCGCTGAATATGCGCACAATCGAGTGCTCACTTTCAGGAGAAAGAGCAGGGGTCAACTCAGCCGCTACTTTCAGGGGATCGATCGTGGGAGTGGGCCTCGAGCCCTGAGATCTCTCCTCGGAGGCATCGTACTCGCTAGAAGAAGCCTCCACATAGGAGATGTCGTCGTGGAGGGATAAAGACTCGTTGCTAACTGAAGTGTCAGTCTATTTGTCTCGTCGTTAATGAGGTAGTCGTCATCAAGGGGGGAACTAGTCGTGTCTCTTAGAGGACGAGAGGAGGAGGAGGGCTCGTCCTCCACCTTAGAAGAAAGGATAACAAAGTACGATTGGTTGGCCTTGAAGGCCATCTGAAGAGTCTAGGGAGGGAAAGAGCCCGTTGACTTAGGGTTTGGCCTGTCCATAACCGCCCCCTTGGACCGGTTAGGCTGAGCAGCCTTCCCAACCTGAGCGACAGTCTCAACAACAGTTTTACCCTTGTCTTTATGTCCCTTCGGGGACTCAGGTGCACAGGCAAGAGCCTTGCCTGTAACGCCCTAATGATTTTTAAAGAAAATTCTGGACTTTTCCAAAAATTAATTTTTCGAAATTCATTTTTCAATAATAAACATCTAAAGGCGTTACTCAAACATTTACGCATAAACAGTTCAAGTCATATCTGAACTTGCGGGAACTCATTGTCCAATCTCATATATCACATGCGAATATCAAAACAAACTCATAATATCATAATCATAATCAATATCTCAAAATCAATCCACAACATGAGCATATACAAGACATCATATCTCAAGTTCATAACATGTTTCAAAACGGTTCATTAAAAATTATAAAAAAAAATACATGAGTCATAGCAGAAGTAGTTTGACTTAAACATAAATAAATAAGCCAAAACGAATCATAAACAAAAAGCAGTAAAATGACCATCCACTCGTCCTCCTCGCCATGCCACCTGCTCAAGTAAAATGACCATCCTGCTTTACCTCCTTCTCTTAATAATCTTGAACTCTAGAAGAGTTTCAAACTTTAGTTGTGATAAGCTTTAACTCTAGTCAAGTTGTACTTTGTGAATTTAAATTGCCTTGTGCCAGTGATGAAAAATCATAGTAGTGGGCAAGCAAGCAACAAGAGTCAGCCTATGCTGGGGCTGAACAAAACCTATTCGGTGACGCATTCGCGGAGCACAAACCCACCTACCTACCCTGGTCAGTATGGACCTTCAATCATGGATGAGTAGCTCTACAAATAGAAGAGGGATGGATTTCATGAGGAGGTCAAGCATGTGAAAATAAACCATGGCGGCGTAGCATTCGTGGAAATTGTCCATCGAGTTCAGAAGACTCCTGAAAACCAGAACCAACCATCGGCAACGCAGTCCACATCTCAGCCAGTAACTCAACCAGCTGAGAGTTCAAGAAAGAGGAAGAGACAGAGGGGACGAAAGAGGGATAACCGGAGAGGAGCGCACCAGCGTGACTATCAACCTTCGACGCAGAACACTCAGCACGCTCATCAGATTCCTGAAGGACCACTGAGATGTGACACTTGTGGTAATGCGCATGAAGGAGAATGTAAGGCAAGATGGCGTACCTGTTTCCAATGTGCCAAGATGGGACACTATGCTAGTGTTTGTCCGGAGAGTGGTCAGTCGCAGTACAAGCAACAACAACATCGATAGGGTCAACCGTGATCGACAGAAACCGATGGTGGAGCGACGAGTCGGAGATGCTAGAGTTTTATGTTCGACTCAATTCGTTTCTCTTCTTCCCTTTAATCTATTCTACAGGTGAAACTGTTCCAAACCCTTATTTATTTCGCTGTGTAAGCAAGTTTTCGAGTTTTCATAACCTTGGGTTCTTGTTCTCTTGAATTTTTAGCCATTCTTATTTATCTTATGTTTGGGTATTGACATTGTTTTGGAGACTTTGTTTACGAATAAGATTGAGCACCTTTTTATTTCTGCTCGTCTTTATTTGTTTGCGAAGTATATTTATTTCGTTTGTGGATTGCCACTAAGTTATTGCGAAGACGCAAGAGTATGAATATGTTAGGGAATTGCTCCCTTGTAAATTTTGTGATTTTAATTGTAATAATAATTTAGATTGTTGTAGAAAAGAGCTTGGAGGAAGAAGAATATTAGAATAGAGAGAGAGAGAGAGAGAGAGAGAGAGTGAGATAGAGAGAGAAAAGGCCTGAATTGTGGTAACTAACTGCATAATTTCCCCGAAATTCCCCATAATATGGTCACACGGGTCCCATTACACTACAGGACAAAAAGGAATAAAGACCCCAAAAGTGGGCCAAAACATCTGATAAATAGGCCTAAGGCCTTTCATACTAACAAGACAATTGCCCAAAACATAATACTCTTATTAATAACTCAACTAAGCCCAAATTCAGCTTCTGGTCTAATTTCCTCTCTCAGCCCAATGTTGTTATGACTGTTCAAATCTGCTGCTTTATCTTCCTTCTCAGATTCTCTATCTTCGCAATTCAATCTCTTCTTTGCAGAAAACGCTAACTCCCCATTGTTGACCTCTTTCTCATCCAATCTCTATTCAATAACCTCTCTGCACATAACAATACCCCCTCCGTTTTGAAACCCTTGTCCCCAAGGGTCTACCTTTGGGAATTTCTTAAGGATAAATTTGACATCTTCCCAAGTCGATCCATTTGCCACACTGTCAGTCCACCTGAACAGAACCTGTTCAACCTTCTGCTTATTGCGGTTAATGGTCCTCGAGTCAAGGATCTGCAAAGGTTCGAGCTTGAAGGTCCCGTCGGCAGTAATATGTGGCAAATCCTTTTCAGGTACAGCTGATCCTTTTATCCCTTTTTTCGGCAATGACACATGGAAAATGGGATAAATCTTTGAATCAGGAGGCAATTCTAACTCATACGCCACTTGGCCAATCTTTTTGGTGATTGTATAAAGACCGAAATATCTGGAGGACAGTTTGAAATTGCGACGCAACTGAACTGAATTTAGCTTGAAGAGCAGGAGCTTGAGGTATACTCTATCTCCAACTTCAAAACTTTTCTCAGTTCTTTTTTGATCGGCATTGTACTTCATTCTCTGTTGTGCCTTAGTGAGATTCTCTTTTAATTGCTGCACCATTTTCTGTCTATCTGAGAGGATTTGCTTGGCATCTTGTTCATTTGTGTCTAAAAATTGTGCTAGTGAAAATGCTGGGGGTGGGTAGCCATAGAGTGCTTCAAATGGGTTAGTGTTTAGGCTGGTGTGATATGATTGGTGTTGTACCAATACTCTGCCAAGGATAGCCATTTGTACCAATGTTTAGGGTTCTCATGAACCATGCAACTGAGATAATTCTCTAAACATTGATTGAGTCTTTCAGCTTGGCCATCTGTTTGTGGATGGTAGGCTGATGACATGTCTAAGCTTACCCCTATCAGTTTGAATAAATCCTTCAGAAATGCACTGATAAAAACTTTATCTCTGTCTGTAACCATGCTGATTGGTCTGGCCACTGAGGTTGCAGTAAAGGGGTGTGATAGGCCAATGAAGTGACCATACTTGGTGAATCTGTCAATGATAACCAAGATCACATTTTTTCCTTCAAACTTAGGCAGTCCTTCAACAAAATCCATGGATATGTGAGTCCATGCTTGGTGGGGTATAAGAAGTGGTTGCAATAAACCAGGGTAGGGTTCTCTGTCACTCTTGTTCTTTTTGCACACTTCACACTCATTTACCCATGTTGTGATATCTGCTTTCATTTGAGACCAATAGAAATCTCTTTTGGTTCTCATGTAAGTTCCATTTATTCCTGAATGCCCACCATAAGATGAATTATGCATAGTTTCCAAAATAAGTTTCTTTAACTCTGGACTTTCACCAATTCCCAACCTCCCCTTGTACCTTACAAGTCCCTCTATTACTGTGATATGAGCATGTGTGTCCTTAGTGGCAGGATCTAGGAATTTGCTGAAAAAGTGATCCCCCACATAACTGAGTTTGACGTGTTGCACCCAATTAGGAGTGAGAGTGGTGATTGCCTTACACTCTTTTATCCATTCTTTCCTGGATAGTGCATCAGCTGCCCTATTCTTAGAACCTTTCTTGTATTTAATTGAATAATTAAGCCCAAGTAGCTTGGTAATCCACTTCTGCTGAATGGGTGACATCATCTTTTGATCCAGCAAGTGTTTGAGAGCTTGCTGATCAGTCCTGATTATAAAATACTGCCCGCATATAGTGTTTCCACTTTTATATGACCATTAGCACAACTAAAAACTCCCTTTCATAAATGGATAATGCTTGATTCCTAGGACATAGTGTCTTCCTCATGTAAGCAATGGGTCTTCCCTTTTGCATGAGAATGGCCCCCACTCCTGATCCACTTGCATCAGTATCTAGGATGAAGGTTTGTGTAAAATCTAGCAGTGCTAGTACAGGTGCACTGACCATGGCCTGTTTGAGGGATTGAAATGCTGCTTCTGCTTCTGTTCCCCAAATGAACCCATCCTTTTTTAGCAAGTTGGTAAAAGGTCTACTCAATTTCCCATAACCCTTCACAAACTTCCTATAGTACCTAGTAATCCCGAAGAACCCTCTGAGTTGTTTCAAATTAGTAGAAGTTGGCCAATTTGTCATACATTCAATCTTTTGGGGATCAGTAGCTACCCTCTCCTCTGAAATGATATGCCCTAGGTATTCCACTTGTTTTTGTCCAAAATAACACTTACTCCTTTTGGCAAAGAGCTGATTTTCCCTGAGTGATTGCAGCATATCTTGAAGGTGATAAATATGATCACTCCAAGTTTGGCTGTAAACTAAAATATCATCAAAGAACACAAGGGTGTGCTTCCTTAGACTGTCTTTGAAAACTCTGTTCATCAAGGACTGCAAGGTGGCTGGTGCATTGCACAAACCAAATGGCATCACTAGGAATTCAAAATGGCCATGGTGAGTGCTAAAAGCTGTTAAGTATCTGTGCTCAGGTTTCATTAGGATCTGAAAATAGGCTGACCTTAGGTCTATCTTAGAAAAGAACTTGGCTCCATGCAACTCATAAAGTAACTCATCAATGATTGGAATAGGAAAATCATGCTTGATGGTGAGATTGTTTAGATATCCGTAATCTACATACATCCTCTAGGTAGAATCCTTCTTTTTCACCAAAATGACTGGGGATGCAAATGGGCTTTTGCTGTATTGTATGATTCCAGCCTCCAACATTTCTTTAATGATCTTTTCAATTTCATCCTTATTCTGGTGTGTGGTCCTATAACGATACTGATGTTTACGCACACTACCTTCCTTGAGGATTATTTGATGTTCTATTTCCTTGGAAGGTGGAAGTCCTTGTGGTTCATCAAACACATCATGGTATCTATCTAGCAATCGCTGTAATTCTGCCTCTTCTTTTCCCTCTGGCTTTTGCAGTGTAACCATGTAAATTTCCTCAATGTCATCTGCTGGGTCTAGGTGCATCATTTTATACAAGGTAGGCCCAGTAAATGAGTTGACACCCCACAGTAGTGGTCGTAGCTTGGATTTTGATTATCTTACCAGTCACTGTTACTGTAAACACCATTTTGTCATAATCCAGTTCAATAGGGATGCAAGACTTTAGCCAATCTCCTCCAAGGATCATATCACATCCCTCTAGCTGCAATGTTTTTAAGGGATATGAAAACTCATGCCCTTGCATATTCCACTTGAATCCCATCACGTTGTGTGAACTTATCAATTTTTTCCCATTAGCCACCTTGACCATTAGTGGTCTGATAGAATCCAGCTTACTGCAAAACTGTAACACTGTTTTTTCCTTGATGAAACTCCTGGTACTACCTGAGTCTATGAGAATAAGATGTTTTTGGTTTCCACATTTTCCCATGAGCCTCATTGTGGTGATGCCATTATCCCCATATATAACATTGAGTGCCATATGTACCTCATTCAAGTTTGTGTGTGGCTGGGAATTATAACCTTCCTTACCAATTTCCTCCAGCAGGTCATAATCATGTAAGTGGTTCTGTTCTTACACCTGTGACCATACACAAAAGGCCCATCACAATTATAGCAAAGCCCCTTTTCTCTCATACTAGACATTTCAGCTGCTGTAAGAAGTTTGATAGGTGGTTTAGGGTTAGTGCTTTTCTGAACATAGGTCTGAGAAGATTCATTCCTTCTGGTAGAAGAATAGTTAAGAGCATGGCCTTTATATTGGCTGGATGTCTTGAACTTTCTAGTGATAGCTTCCAATGTTTGCAGTTGTTTTTGTCCCAAGGCTATGGTTTGTTGTAGAGAGGTGGGTTCAAACATGTTGTTGAATGATTGTAGTTCATCACTGAGGCCACTGATGAAGCTAGCTATGAAGTACTCCTTTGTGAATTCACCATGGCTAAACATCATCATGCATGCTTTAAGTTCCTCAAACTTCTCCACATACTCTGTGTAGGACCCACTTTGTTTCAGTTTGTTAAATTCAGCAATGATCTTAGCTTCTTTAAGTTCTTCAAACCTAGCTGACACCACCTCTATGAATTGTGGCCAAGATAGATCCCTTCGGTGAGTGATGAAATTCTCATACCACTGTGCTGCCTTGCCTTCTAAATGCATAGATGCTAAGGTGTCTTTTTGGTTGTCAGGGATGTTTGCGACCAATTTCAAATAACTATTGCATTTAAGTATCCATGCTCTTGGGTTGGTGCCATCAAATCTAGGAAACTCCACTCTAGGTAAAGGGGTAATTATATTCATACCTTGTTCCATCTGTAGCCTTGGCCCTTGACCCTGTGAGTTTCTAATATGAGAGCTTCTGCTGTCAGAATCTGGATGGCCCAAAATTGACTCCTCACTTCTGTGACCCTTGCTTGTGGTAATATTTAACAACTGTAACTGGATAGATGCTAGGGTATTTGCGAGATTGTCATATTTTCCTTGAATACCCGTGAGTTGCTCCTGCACATTAGAGCTGATGTTTGAGACCTGATCCTGCATATTTGAACTAACATCAGCTAATTGTTCTTGCAGCTTGAGTTTTGCAGCTTCCCTCTTCATGGATTCAGTTTGCAGAATATGGTCCATGTGTTTTTGTGCTTCTTGCAAGTCCTTGAAACGTGTGCCTTCAGCCATGCCGAGGATCGGTGCTCTGGATACCAATTGTTAGGGAATTGCTCCATTGTAAATTTTGTGATTTTAATTGTATTAATAATTTAAATTGCTGTAGAAAAGAGCTTGGAGGAAGAAGATGGTTAGAATATATATATATATATATATATATATATATATATATATATATAGAGAGAGAGAGAGAGAGAGAGAGAGAGAGAGAGAGAAAAGGCCTAAATTGTGGTAACTAACTGCATAATTTCCCCGAAATTCCCCATAATATGGTTACACACGGGTCCCATTACACTACATGACAAAAAGGAATAAAGACCCCAAATGTGGGCCAAACAACCGATAAATAGGCCCAAGGCCTTTCATACTAATAGGACAATTGCCCAAAACATAATACTCTAATTAATACTAACAGCGCTTGTGATCGCCGTTTTTCATTTTTCCCGAACCCTCTGACCGTTTTTCGACCTTCTGACCTCATTTCTTCGTGCTGAGTCCAATTTTTACCATTTTAAATTATTTTTAAGACTTTCCCATAAATCTAAGAGTTTCCAATTCCACAAAATTCCACGAACTACTTAGTCGATAATGTTCGACTAAGTATGAACTCTCGTGAATTCTTCTAAGTGTCAAGATAATATATTGATAAGGATTATATTTATTATATGTAGGTGTTTTGAGGAGTTGATAGCTCGACCTACGTCGAGCTATATGTGTGCTATCGCGTACCCTGATTTCCAGGTGGGTGTTTATAAATTACTATGCCATAATTCATTATAATTGTTAGATTTTATGATCATTGCATGCATGTGATCCATGAAACCTTCGATGTGTGCGGTTTCGACCTTCGATACGGTTATCCCCGTCGTCGTGTACGGCTTAGACCTTCGACGGTGCCTATTGATAAGCAGTCTCCCTTTGCCAAATGATGGGCCTTGTCGTTGCATGCTGTTTCAACTTTCGACATGTACTCACATTGTTGTGTATGGTTTCGACCTTTAGTGACTTTTATAGATGTGCACATGAGTATTATATGATTGATAAGAGATGTGATATTTTTATTGATTCATGTTCATGCTGCGACCTTACTATCTGTTATTATATTGAATTGATATGTATAGTAGTGAGCTAGTGGTTTGCTCACCCCCATGTCCCTTTCGGGTTGAGCTGGTGGCAGCGGTGAAAGACGAGCGAGCGGAGTTATTACTGTCTGTATTATGAACTGTTTATGCTTCCGTGATAGGGTTATTATTGTGATTATGATGTCAGCCTGATACATTGTTTTGAAAATTGAAATGATTTATGAAACTGGGTCATTTTACTTGATACTGAATTATGATATGAAAACTGTATCCGCTGAATTTATGATTTATGATAAACCTGGTTTGAGGTTTGAACATGATGATGTTATGACTTTGGATTATTTATGAATGCGAGATTATGATGATGACTTGATGTTTATCTCGTGTGTATATGATGGAAATTGGAAAGTGAGTTCCCATGGGCTCAGATATGACTTGAGCTAGATGATTAGATGATTAAATTGAGTTGCGCCCATTAAATTATTTTCGAAAAGAAAAATGAATTTCGAAAAAGTATCTCTGATTTTTGGAAACTCTGGATTTTTCCTTATAAAAATAACGGGCCAATACATTGCCGTTCCCCTTAGGATCCCCGGGGGCAGCTAGGGGGCCCGACCTAGCCGCCCGGCGACGGGGCAAAAGCGACAGGCTGGGTTTGTTGCCACTGTTGTAGCAACCAGTTGCAACATGACCCATGTTGTCACAAAGAGAACAGTAAGGCGGAACCCTCTCGTAGACCACTTTCTGACTGGTGGTCTTTCTTGCCTGGTCAAGCTTGATCTCATCTATGAGCTCGCCGCGAAGGTCTATCTCGACGCACACCCGTGCGATGAATATCCTCGTCTGATTGGCCGTGGAGGCATCAACCTCGATCGAATTTTTGATATAACTGGTAATCGAGAAAAGAACGGTAGGGTCGTAAAAATGCCGGAGAAGGCCTATGAGGGGCCGCCAAAGTGAGGCAATAGGTGCTTCAGACGACAGAGAGAATCCGAGTGTATACTTGAACACCCGGGCAACGTACCCACAGACGTTCGCCGACGTCTTGAGCCACACCGCATTGTAGTCGTCCCTAAGCTAAAAGTTGACTAGGTATTGATTGAAATTAAAGTACTTGGGCGTGTAACTACCCTTATACCCCAATGTCCCTAGTGCAATAGTAAAATCTCGGAGGTTGGGAAAGTATAAGAGAACTTAAAAATCAAGGCATTGTCGTACGGCTCGACAAGAGAAGAAAAATCGGGCTCACGAAGACTTACCTTGAACCGTCCCTCCTTAGAGCACGAGACAGTCCCACGTTGGTTAGCCCGAAATTTCTCGAACGAGAATCTCTGACGTCCCGACTTGCTGGTGGGTTGGCCGGTGATCGCACCCCAGAAGGATCGGGGGCCGACGGGAGTCGTGGCCGGAGTTGCCGAAGTAGAGGTCGGAATGGTCCCGGGGGCCGTGAAAAAACCGGGAGGGGTACCAGCTGGGGGCTTTCCGGTCTGAGGAGCACTGATGTGCGAGGTCAAGGAATCGGTTGCTAGAGAAACGGGGCCTAGCGAAGAAACGGGCCAGAAACCCAAGACTTTCAGCCGCCTCACATTGCCGTCAGTGCCCCAAGAGTTTCAGCCGCCTCAACATTGTCGTCAGCGCCTGAGTTGGGGTTGCCATATTTGCGCAACCTATAAATACACCATATTCTAGTTAGGGTTGTTCATCCGTCAGTTAGGTTAACAGAACGAACCAAATTCGTCAAATCGTATATCGGTCGAATATTTGTCTTAAATCGAACCTAAAGCTGAAATTAAATAATCGAGTATTCGATCGATTTATATGCTTATATTTAACTTTTTAATCTTTTTATTTCAACATTTTATATTATTCTTTTGTGAAAAGAATATGTATATATATACACACATATATACATAAATTACATTCTTTATATAATTCAGTTGGTTAGATTATTTTATAAATAATAATTATTAACAAAACCGACGTGTAAAAAATGGAACCAAAATTTGTAGCGCTTCGTTATTTTGTATAGCCCAAATTTGAACCCCCCATAGTCGTGGTACACAGACATTTGATTGAACCAATTACATCATTCGTTCCTTAGTTTTTTTCCCGGAATAACATCATTTGTTCCTTAGTTGCAAAACATTTGTTGCAATTTATCATGTCCTAATATTATTATAATCAGTTGGTAATAATGGAAACCAAGCAAGATAAGATTAAGTCAGAAGGCGCACATGGGGAGAGGAACCCCCACCAGCACACGCGTCCTTACCCTGAGGACCTTAGGATCGGGCCACCACATTTTTCAATCCATTCCACCAAATAGCAGATAAAGATTGATTGATACATACACAACACGAAGAACCCACTCTCGGACCCTGGCTTGTTCAAATTGGCACCCTCTGTATACGGCTTGTATATCCATGTATGTGGCATCACAAATAAATTGGAATTTCGCAAATGCACTTCATATTTTGCACCCATTTTCAATACCATAATAAAATACACTTGCTTGATGTATCATATTTACAAGGGATATTTAATAGAAAATTACTAGAAAAGAAGAATATTTACAAAAATTACTAAATAAATGTCAGCAACACACTTATATGCTTTTATTATTGTCCTGTCTACTCACCAATTAAATTTGTCCGTAACAATTATTCTTTTCACTTAAATAGTTGTGTGTTAATATATTCACTAAACATTATTAAAAAAAGAAAAAAAGAAAAACAAGTACTAAATATAGATTCCTTGATCATTTTCGGTTTAGTCTTTATTGAAAGCACTAGTGCGCATTACTTATTTTTTTTAAACTTTATTTTAATATAATTCTTTATATTTAATATCTCATTATTGCAAAAAAAAGAAATACAAATATGAAAAATTATATATTATTAATTTGAATTGAATGAGTGTTCCCAACCAAACCAATAACATCTAACACATGATATATGATAAAATTAATTATATGAATCGTCATGTTTTGAACGAATATATATATATATGAGATATTTAAGATTCAAATTAAGATTTGTAATTTTGATATGAGATGAAAAATGGCGAACATATTTTGAAAAGTGTAAAGTCGTATTGTTGGATTCAACATCATTAATCGATTTAATTTTATTTAGCCAACGACATAATATGAAACTAATATATACCATAAATTATATGATAGTTAGATAAATATGAAAATGAATCAATCTGTATAAAAGTATACGAAAAAGTCGATACTCTGACGTATTGATAAATAATATTTATCCATTAGAAATACGGGATCAATATGTAATATAATATGTTAATTTGTTGAAATATCTCATGCAAAATAACTTTTCAAAAAACATCGTAAAACAGGTCTATATAAAATATAACAACATCTAAGTTATTATGTAACACGTGTAAAAATATGTAAATTAATATATAACATGTGTTAAATACCTAAAATATTCTATATTATTCTAAAAAAATGTGTGAAATCACCTAAATTTTTTTACGCTATTATTAAGAAAACATACGTAAAAAACTGTTAAATATTATCCCACATTGACTTATGATGTTCAATAGTTTTAAATTGAATTTATTTGAGTGTGATATGAAATTCTTTCTAAACATTAAAATATTTTGTAATTAGATAAATATGGATAAAAATTTGTTTATGAAATTAACATTCTTTAATAAATAAATAAGACTTTTTAGTTGTAACCATGAAATATTATATTTGTAGACAGTATGAATTTTTAGAAAGATTTCAAAAAAATTCAAACATTTATTCGTTAAATGATTGAGCGAATTTTTGTAACCCAATTTACAGTTTGACCGAAAAAACTTAAGGAAATGATTGACCAGATTTTTTGGAAGCATGATTTTCAAGATTCTTTATCAGTATTGGCCAGATTTAATTGTAGCACTTAAGAAAATCATTGACCATATTTTTAGGAATTAGGGTTTACATAGTATCATTCTAAATAACAACTTCTTTTTTTTTTCTTGAAATTTGAATTTTCATTCAGCCGATAGTAACTTTCGAATTTTGAAGCAGGAATTTTAATAATATTTCAAGTAAATCCCTCTATCTATTATATAGTAATAGATTTCACACACAACCCCCTCCCCTCAAATCCAATAAAAAAAAAAATGGAGTGAAAGAAATATTCAAAGAGATAAGTAATATTCCAATGTCATAAAATTTACTGAAAATCCAATGGAGATCAACACTAAAAACTTTCATTAGAATAAGTTTCTATTGAGAAATTGGTTGGAATTTAATATTTCTAGAAACACCATTTCCAAATGTTCAATTTTTTAGAAATTTACGTTGAAATATGCAATTTTAATTGAAACTGTTTATACAATTATTCCGACAGTTGGAATAATTGCGATTGAAATCGTCGAAATCTATCAGAAATGTTAAGGAAAAGCCAATTCCAACAGAGCATTTGTAGATGAAAAATTTTCGAAAGAAGTTATAATATTGAAATTTTCATTAGAATTCTATTGAAATATATTGCCATTGAACTTTTCCATAAGATTATTTTCTCGTAGGAATTGTATATTAGAAATTGTTGCCTTCCCCCATAAAATATTGTTGTAGAAAGCTTCAATATGGTTACATTTTTCTTTTTGCAATGTGACAAACATGTTCAAATTGTTCGTGTTTGGGAAGACTCGTGTTATTTAATCATTGTTTTCTAGGTCCAAATTGTTCGTGTTTGGGAAGACGAGTTATTTTCGAGACATTTTTTAGCCACGCGAACTATTTCGAGCATATATATTAATTGCGCGGTGATATCGATTCGAGCATTCCAAGACGAGGAGAAAACGATTTGAGGAACGTGAGTAAAAGTTTCGAGTCAATCGGAGAAGTGTGCGAGAAATTAGAGCGAATCGAGTCTCAAGTGGTCACCGGGACCATTTCCAGCACCTCGAGCCCACGCCCGCGAGTCGCGCCGTTGCCCGCGAGTCCCAACCACGCGCCTGCGAACGGCCCTGCTGCTCGCGAGTTTTCCTAGCACGCCACGCCAAGCTCGCGAGTTCCAGCACCCGCGCGCGCGAACTCCAGCCAGCCCGCAAGTGCCCGCCTGTTCTTGCCCGCAAGTTTAGCGCCCCGCGCACGCGAAAGCTGCTAACCCACGAGTGCTGCTGCACGCCCAGTGCCCGCCAACTCCACAACCGCGCCCGCGGAAGCTGCCAAACCCGCGAGTGCTCCGTCATGCGCGCCCTGCCCGCGAAGTTCTCCGTCTGCGCGCATGAACGCCTGGCCAGCCGCGAGTCCCGTGCCCGTGTTGCCTATCCCTTACATTCGTGAGCGAGTCTTTGCCCGCGAAAATCCACCCTTTGCTCGCGAGTTCAAGCTATCCTGCAAGTTTTTCTCATTAAATGTGTGTGTTTGTGGTGTAGCTATAAATAGACATTGTTTTTGTAATTTTGGACAACTCCCCTCATTTCCCAACTTTTAAGTTGGGAAATCCTCTCCATTTTCTTTCTTTTCTTTTTATGCTTTGGTTTGGAGGTCCATGACTCTATTTTTCCGGCGAAATTCCGACAAGTTTATTTCATCCAAGTTTCGAGCTTTATTCATTATTTTCGTTCAAGCACGCGATAGTAGAGTAGGTACCTTGCTTAGGCCCTTCTACTTCGAGTTTGTGTTGTCGAATTGTGTGTATGCTCGTTTTTAGGTTTTGTTTTTTTTATTGCTTGCTTACGGGTGTTAGAATTCTATATGTGCTTATCTTGTGTAGAGATTTCGACATTGTTTAAAGCGTGATGATCTATTGTTGAAAGCTCGTGTTAGATTACCTAGGATCACTATGCTCTCATGTTTTCTCTTGTTTATTTTTCTTTTTCTTGAGTCATGGAGATTCTGGTAGACCAAAGTTTCGATCTTTCTCTCTATATTTGCCTTTCCCATCATTTTCTAGATTTTTACTTTAATTTCGTGCAATCATCCCCAGTCAAGCGAGTAGAATGTGTAGGGCCTTATTTTTGGTTATGTGACTTTGACGACTAGATAGTGAATGAAGCTCCGAACAGCCTTCCTTTGAGAACGACCCGAGTCGGGTATCTCGGTTACCACATGCCCAAAAATACTACAAACAAAATGGCGCCTTTGCCGGGAAGGCAAGTAAGACGCCAAGTTTACTATCTAGTTTTTGTTTGTTTCCGTGTTTCTCTTGCTTTTTGTGGATTTTGCTTGATTTTGCGTATTTCTCTTGATTATTTCTTTGTTTTCTATTTCTCTTGTTATTTGCTATGTGTGTTTTTGTAAATATCGTGTTTTTGCTTTTCTTATGCGAGGTACTTCACTTGAGGAGCTCCGATGGATCCGTATGGCTATTTTTATGCCGATAGCTCATCTCGTGGATACCCCGACAACTACCATGAGGAGATGTACCCATATGGAGGGTTGCCCTATCCGTATCCTTGCCACTCTTACTCGACATCTCAAGCTGATTTTGGTTATTTCTCTCCGGTACGACGAGACGCCTCATTACTATCCCCCGCCTCCCAATTTTTATGATGCTACACCTCCACCCGAGCTGACTCGGGAAGCTTATCCAAGCCGTTTAGACGAGATTATGGAGCAATTGGAGAAGTGCAATAAATCCCTTCGTGCTTCCATGG
Organism: Striga asiatica; assembly: GCA_008636005.1. Classification (NCBI taxonomy): domain Eukaryota; kingdom Viridiplantae; phylum Streptophyta; class Magnoliopsida; order Lamiales; family Orobanchaceae; genus Striga; species Striga asiatica. Next base: position 487,252 of record BKCP01006404.1, read on the forward strand.
TTGGCCAACTGAGTCCTATGCTCCTTCCTCTCCATCATACAAGCACCTATTGGTTGGCCAACTGTTTGTAGTAGTTTTGGGTGAGTGGTAACCGAGTTATCCGGACTCGGGTCGTTCTCAAAGGAAGGCTATTCGGACAAGGATTCAAGCAACGATTGACTCACATGAAAGGAAAATAAAAGGTCCTAAACATTCTACTCGCATTTTGGTGGTTGAATTATGCTAGAGACCACAATTTTAAACTAGACTAAAGCAAGATTCGAATTCTAAAGCAAGAAAGTCCTCAAATTACTCGAAAAAGGATAGTAGAGAGAAAAAATAACAAGATACCCTAGACCTGAGATGGTAAGAAGGCACTTATAGATTCGGGAACATGCAATCAAGCAATCGTCACTCACGATCAACCAATCGATCTCTCAATCAATTCTCCCTCATGCAATTAAGCTAACGCAATCAATAACCAAATCACATAATCCCTAGCCTACGAGGATGAATGCATATTCTACTCATGAAATCTCTTACCTTTACCCTAGAATGAATTCAACAAGTTAAGACAAGACAAGACTCACGAGATCTTAGATTTTCAACTAAGTCTCCAATCGGACCTTAAACGAAGTCTCCAAGTCTCTAGTGCATCCACAAGAAGAAATAAGTCGGAAAGTTTCAATGTTGATGGAGAAATATTACAACAAAAATAGGGTCTTAGAGCCCTTAGAGAGAGAAAAAAAAACTAGAGAGAAGGAGGAGAGAAAAACTAAAGGGAAAATTTTAGCAAATGAGGAATTGTTCTCAAATTACAAAGCAACAAGTCTATTTATAGCTACACCTCAAACACACACATTAAATGATGAAACTTGCGAGCTAAGGCTCACTCGCGAGTTTTGGCTCGGATTTCGCGAGCTGATTTTGCTGGCAGCAGGTGGACTCGCGGCTTGGGGCACGCTCGCGGGCGCGGGACAAAGAATTCGCAGGCAAGGCGATGTGAAGCTGGGAACTCGTCGCTGAAGCAGATTTCGCGGGTGCGAGGTTTACAACTCGCGGGCAAGGCGCGCTCAAAGGAACTCGCGAGCAGCTGGTACTTCGAGGGCGCGGAGGCTGGAAACTCGCGGGCTACGGCACACAGGAGGGAACTCGCGAGCACGGATGTTTTCGCGGGCGCGAGCCTTGGAACTCGCGGGCAGCGGCGCTGAAGCTAGAGACACGCGGGCAATGGGTTTTGCGGGCGCGAGTGAAGGAAACTCGTGGGCAAGGGCCAAGCACAGCGGAAAATGGTCTCGGTGACCCCTCGACGCTCGATTCGCTCTAATTTCTCGCACGCTTATTCGATTTACTTGAAACTTTGACCCACGCTCCTCAAATCTTTTTATCCTCGTCTTGAGATGTGCAAATAGATGTCACCACGCAATTAATAAATATGCTCGGAAATGGTTCGCGTGACTCGGATACGGTTCGGACGGCTCAGAAATGTCTCGGAAAGAGCTTATCTCCCTAGACACGAATCGTGTGGACCTAAACAACACCAAAAAGACAAGAAAAATACGCCGAACCACAAGAACATAATACGAGAATAAAAATGCACGAAACACAATAAAATGGACTGGTCGACACTAAAACGAACCTAAAAAGACTAAACTAAAGCATATAAAACACACGAAAATAAGCACAAAAACACAATAAACGACTCCCCAACACTTAACTTTTTGGTTGTCCTCAAGCAAACAAAACAACAAGTAGCTCGAAAAGAAAAATTGATAAGTCCAAAATTAACGAGCATGCGAATTGAAACTCTCATCTTCATCCAGATGTCCATAAAATCAAACTCCAATCCGAAAACACGTTCCCCACATAATGAATCCATACAAAACCGAAACCCGTTCCAAGTCATCCTACACATGACTTACTCGATTCAAACTTCCTTTTTCTAAATACACGTGCAAAAATCTATAAATGGTCTACTAAACATATAAAGATCATAAGCATGAAACCAATAAGCCAACTCCCATTCTTTTTCTCCTTTTTCTTTTTTTTTCATTTTATTTTTTTCTTTTTTATTCTTTTTTTTTATTATGTGAGCTTCTTTTTCCAAACGAGGTTTCCTAGACAATAATTATCTAGGTTTAACCTTGAGGGGTCTCCTCGAGTTCCGTAGACCAGTTTCCCAGGCTAAGGGAGTGGCACACAAGGATACATCACGAATACTATATCATGAACATCATAAATCAGTCAAAACGTACCACAAGTGTATAGCATAACACGTTTACAATAATCAAGAATAAAGAAAGTGATGGGTGTACTCTCAGATCTAGAGTGAACTGATGGTTTAGAGCTCAGATCTGTTTGAACCGCCTTCGATTCGTTGCTAGACCGCCGTAAACACCTGCAAGAACTCAATGCCGAAAGTGTTTCCTGCGTAGAGCCTCCGACACTCAAATCAGTGTATGAAAGAGATGAAGAAGGGCTGCTCTCAAAGAGCAGCAGCAGCAATAGAGAAGTGTATGGAATGAATGGGAGTTAAGGTGTAGGGTTACCTCACCTCCTTTATATAGGAGGACACTTACTTGAAGTACCAGAAATGCCCCAGTCGGTTTACCTAAAGGGTCCAAATTACCCCGGTCAGTTCGCCTCCTCTCCTTGCTGAGTCACCACAAAATTCCGTCTTATCTATTGGAGAAGGCAGGGCCTTAAGTATGCTTCTAGTGCAATGAGTCGTCATCATGCTTCAGGCCTCGAGGCCCAAGTCGACCTCGAGCACTGAGAAGTCGACTTATAATCATGCGAGTATTCGGAGGCTACGCTTTGTTGTTCTTAAATAGAAGCCGACTTCCGGAGTCGACCGCGGGAAGTCGACTTCCAGGAATTTCGCCCTTTTCTGGTGGTCATGATGTTCAGAATCGACTTCTGGCATGTCGATTTAGACATGTCGACTGGGATGTGTCGTCATGTGGGCGGCTTGAGTATTTGTCCGGTCGAGTGGAGAGCTCTTGGACCGGTGCATCGTAATATGGCTGTATTAGCAAGTATGTCTCAAGATTATCAATCGAGAACAAACGAGGGACAAAACAATTCCGTGAATTCACATGCACGTACCCATGTCAACGAATTATCGTTCAATTTTAGAACACCGTCTAATTCATCAAGTACATAAACCACTTCAATAATAGTTACAATCAACCATCTCGACTTACCACTTAGCCATCTTGACTCTTGAACTAACATCGAGCTTCATGCGGGAGAGACGACACAAAAGCACAAAAACTCAAACAAAACCGGTCCAAGACACGACAAATACGAAAATAAAGCATCAAAAATAAAAGAAATATCGCCTAGTCATGCATAATCACGAAATCCCACCCCCACACTAAAAACAAAGCAATGTCCTCATTGCTTGACTAAAAAGCATAGGAGAAAACACATAATCATGTAAGCTCATGCGAGAAACGAGACGAAACAAAATAAACGACACAAAAGAAAGAAAACACAAAGACACACCAGAACAACTAAGAGAAAAAGAACATAAGGAAAGAAAATGTGTACTCTACACGGTGATGCACTACCGTGTGTCTAACGGTGTCCGTCCGGTTGGAAAAAGAGCAATAATCCGAAAGCCATCCGAACGATCGAACAATGAAAGCATATCGAACCATATGCCAACTAGGCACTATGACATGTGAAAGCATAAGGGAGGTCAAGAGTCCCGTCGCTCGGCTTCGAGTAAAGGCCATATGTATGTGTCTCGGAGGGATAATAACCGGGATTCCACAAACTCGACGAAGACACACGTATGCGTGAAAGCTCGAAAATTGGGCCTCTAGCCCCATAACAGTACTCCCCATAAGCCTCGACACGGCCAACTTTTCAATTAACGCATAACCTCAAGTACAACCGAACACCAATGATATAGTGAAATTCAAATCAACTGCTAACGTGCACCACATTCCCCAAATTAATCAACAATAACTCCGAACGAGCCTCACACCAAAAGACAATAGCCAAAATCCTCAAAATGTTCAATATAATCTCACAAAACCCCCGATATACCTCACCCACACTTAGTATATATTACCTCCAACTCAATAAAGTCAAGCCCAATTCAAAGACATATGGCACGAGTAGGTCTAAGTGAAATACCTCGTAAAACGATGATCTCGATGTCACGAGTAAGAAAAATCGGGCAATGAACCTCGACAAAGCTCCAAGAGAGTGAAAAATCCACGAAAAATAGGCGAAGGGGGTGGAATCACCGCAAAATAAGATTTATGGTGGGTCCAACAGCTCGAAACGGTTCCGGGAGGTCAAAAATGCCGTTTCTGGCCAGAAAATATCTACGGCGACAGAAAAACGGGGCCCAAGAGGTTCGCAGAAAAATTTGGCCGGAAAAGTCGCCGGTCGCCGGAAAATGTCACCGGCGGCCGCAAAATATCGTCGACCGTCGCCGGGTGCGCCGGGGTTCGGTGGTTCGTCCGGTGGCTCGATGATGGCTCGGGTGCGGTGCATGAGATGCGTTGGACATGGCTGGATGTGCTAGGGTCGCTAGGCAAGGGCTTGGTCACAGGGTCGCGGGTGCGCGCGCGAGGTCGCAGGTCTGTGGCGCGAGGTCGCGGGATTGGTCGCCGCGCGGGTGATGTGCTGCAGAAGTCGGCGTGCTGGGTTTTGCCATTTTTTGAACACTTAGACGTATTTTGAGCATTTTCGACCAATTTTCGACCCCATTTCGACCTTTCCCATATTTCGACCCAATTTTCAACATACTCTCGGCCCCGAGTCCCGTTTTCTTCTCAAAAAATAACACGCGTCATGTGGCTTGCGGGACTATTTATTTCCGATAAAAAGCAAAAAACGAGAAAAATCGAAAATCGTGGGTTGCCTCCCACGAAGCGCTTATTTTAACGTCTTGAGCTCGACGTCCGCAACCAAAATCAAGCGGGATCCAAGAAGAAATGACAATCATGCCACGCCTTTGTATTCTCAAAGAGAAGTCGGGACGATAAAACGGTACAAAGACGGGCCAAGTAAGCTCTCGTGGCCAAATTCTTGTGAAACCAAGCACGGATATCAACAACCACCAACAGAAGAGATAATGCTTTACAAACCAAGGCCTCATAATCGACCTCCGAAAATATGAAAATGTCCATGGAGCACGTCGAATCAATCCAGGCTATCATAAGTGTCATCTCGGATGTGTACTCAACGATCTTAAGAGTCGGGAGCATGGGTGTGAACACACTAAACTCCTCCAATGGTCACGATCCTCAACAACACGAAATGACGACCCGAAAGGCATAAAGACCACTTCATACTCAACAACAAGGGTCGAGTCATCAATCAACGCCCCTTTCGGGTCCACGACATCACACACCGACTCAAAATTCTCCTCTACAACATCATGCTCAACCTCATCCTCCTCCTCCAAATCATCCTCTTGAGCACTATCAAGCCCGCTAGAATCACAAAAATCATGAATAGGCACAATCAACTCCCCAAATGAATTATCACCCATGCCATACACCATATCAACACCCGATTCCATATGCTCACTCTCAATAACAAAATTTGAACTCAAAGCACAATCACCGGAAGAAAGGTTAGACGTACCTAATGTGGAATGCACGGTCGAATCATCAAGAGAGGTTATTTCCTTAGCAATCAAATCGTTGATGTCCTCACTTGTGTCGAGAGGTTGCGTACCGTCGTAAACGAGAGTAAGGCCTATCTCTTTCAAGGAGGCAAACCTATCCACCATAGCTCGAAACTCTCCCTCTAACCGAGTACTCTCTCGAATAATCCTCGCAGATAGAGAACAATACCTACCGAGCGGAATGTGAGAGGCGTCCAAATCAAGGAAAGCAACCACGATAGAGTCGAATTTCGTGAGTGTGATTTGAAGAACGGATTGAATGGGAATGCTCTTCCATCTATGAAACTCCTCAATGATCGACATGAGGCTCGCAAGTGCCTCTTGAGTGCTCATCAAAACCTCTCGGTGACGTTCGGTAAGCTCAACCATTGTTGGAATTGAAGCTTCGGCCCTCGATGTACAAGGTTGGCCAACCGATAAGTGCTCGAATGATGGAGATGATGGAGCAAAGGACTCAGTTTCTTCTTTTTTGGACATGGGAGCCATTGAAGCCCGAAGAGATTGACTGCTCTTCTACAATTTCTCCATAATTTCGTCTAAACGGACTCGAGAAGCTTCTCGAGTAGGCTCGGATGGAGGTGTCCCTTCATAATCGGGAGGCGGAGCGTAGTAGTAGTCCAGAGGTGAAGGATTGAAATAAGGCGGCTCGTCGTGACCCGGAATGTCATAACCATAATCGACTCGAGATGTCGGGTAAGAATGGCTCGAGCCATACCCACGGGAAGTAGAACATCTATCATAAGAGTAAGAAGATGAATATCTCGGATACGAACGGGGTAGCTCCCTATACGTGAACATCTCCTCTTGATGATTGTCGGGGTTTCCACTAGATAAGCTTCCGGCACAAGAATAATCATACGGGTCCATCGGAGCTCCTCAAGTGAATTACCTCACACAAGAACAACAAACAAAGCACGGGGACACGAGACCAATACAAGTAAAGTACAAAATACGAGAAACAAAGCACAATATGTACAATAACACAAACACCAAATAGCAAGAGAAATAAAAAACAAGCAAATAAGCAAGAGAAACACACAAAATTAAGAAAGGATCACAAAAAGCAAGAGAAATACGGAAAAAACGTCAATCAATTGACTAAATCCAAAGGCCTACTCGCCTTCCCCGGCAACGGCGCAATTTTGTTTGTAGTATTTTTGGGTAAGTGGGAAACGAGCTACCCGGACTCGGGTCGTTCTCAAAGGACGGCTATTCGGACACGGATTCAAGCAACGATTGACTCACACGAAAGGAAAATAAAAATTCCTAAATATTCTACTCGCATTTTGGTGGTTGAATTACACTAGAGATCACAATTTTAAACTAGACTAAAGCAAGATTCAAATTCTAATGCAAGAAAGTCATCAAATTGCTCGAAAAATGATAATAGAGAGAAAAAGTAACAAGGTACCCTAGACCCGAGATGGAGAGAAGGCACTCATAGGTTCGGGAACATGCAATCAAGCAATCTTCATTCGCGATCAACCAATCGATCTCTCAATCAATTATCGCTCATGCAATTAAGCTAACGCAATCAATAACCGAATCACATAATCCCTAGCTTACGAGGATGAATGCATATTGTACTCATGAAATCTCCTACCTTTACCCTAGAATGAATTCAACAAGTTAAGACAAGACAAGACTCACGAGATCTTCGATCTTCAACTAAGTCTCAAATCGGACCTTAAACGAAGTCTCCAAGCCTCTAGTGCATCCACAAGAAGAAATAAACCAGAAAGTTGCAATATTGATGGAGAAATATTACAATAAAAATAGGGTCTTAGAGCCCTTAGAGAGAGAAAGAAAACTAGAGAGAAGGAGAAAAGAAAAATTAAAGGGAAAATTTTAGCAAATGAGGAATAGTTCTCAAATTACAAAGCAACAAGTCTATTTATAGCTACACCTCAAACACACACTAAAACACACACATTAAATGATGAAACTCGCGAGCTAAGGCTCACTCGCGAGTTTTGGCTCGAATTTCGCGAGCTGATTTCGCTGGCAGTAGGTGGACTCGCGGGCAAGGCGATGAGAAGTTGGGAACTCGCGGCTGAAGCAGATTTTGCGGGCGCGAGGTTTACAACTTGCGGGCAAGGCGCGCTCTAAAGAACTCACGAGCAGCTGGTACTTCGAGGGCGCGGAGGCTGGAAACTCGCGGGCGCGGTGCACATGAGGGAACTCGCGAGCACGGCTGTTTTCACGGGCGCGGAGCCTTGGAACTCGCGGGCAACGGCGTTGAAGCTAGAGACTCGCGGGCACTGGGTTTTCGCGGGTGCGAGCGAAGGAAACTCGCGGGCAAGGGCCTGGCACGGCTGAAGTCCCGGTGACCCCTCGACGCTCGATTCGCTCTAATTTCTCGTACGCTTATCCGATTTACTTGAAACTTCGACCCACGCTCTTCAAATCTTTTTATCCTCGTCTTGAGATGTGCAAATAGATGTCACCACACAATTAATAAATATGCTCAAAAATGGTTCGTGTGATTCGGACATGGTTCGGACGGCTCGAAAATGTCTTGGAAATAGCTCGTCTCCCTAGACTCGAATCGTGTGGACCTAAACAACACCAAAAAGACAAGAAAAATACGCCGAACCACAAAAGCACAATACGAGAATAAAAATGCATGAAACACAATAAAATGGACCGGTCGACACTGAAACAAACTTAAAAAGACTAAACTAAAGCACATAAAACACACGAAAATAAGCACAAAAACACAATAAACACCAACCTTGTACATTGGGTTCAGATGCTTCAATTCCAACAACGGTTGAGCCTACCAAACATCACCGAGATATTTTGACGAGCACTCAAGAGGCACTTGCAAGTCTCATGTCGATCATCGAGGAGTTCCATAGTTGGGAGAGCATTGCCATTCCTTCCATTCTTCAAATCACACCCACGAAGTTCGACTCTACCGTGGTCTCTTTTCTTGATTTGGATGCCTCTCACATTCCGCTCGGTAGGTATTGTTCTTTGTCGACGAGGATTATTCGGGAGAGTACTCGGTTAGAGGGAGAATTTCGAGCTATGGTGGATAGGTTTGCCTCCTTGAAAGAGATGGGCCTCACTCTCGTTTATGACGGAACGCAACCTCTCGACACAAGTGAGGACATCAACGATTTGGTTGCTAAAGAAACCCCCTCTCTTGACGATTCGACTGTGCAATCCACACTAGGTAGTTCAACTCTCTCTTTTGATGATAGTGCTTTGAGCTTTAATTCTATTGATGAGAGCACGTGTATGGATTCGGGAGTTGCTATGGTGTATGGAGTGGGAGAGAACTTATTGGAGGATTCGATTGTGCCGAGCTGATTTGATGGTACTCGGGAGGATGATTTTGAGAAGGAGGATGGGGTAGTTGATGATGTGGTGGATGTTGTTGAGGAGGATTCCGAGCCATTATGTGATGTCGTGGACCCGATGTGTGCGTTGATGATGATTTGACTTGTGATGTTGAGTGTAACGTGGTTCCGATGTCCTTTGGGTCGTCATTTCGTATTATTGAGGGTCATGATTATTTGGAGGAGTTTAGCGTGCCTACGCCCTTGCTCCCGATGCTTGAGATCTATGAGTACACATCCGAGATGATGCATATGATGATTGGGATTGTTTCGACGTGCTCTACGGATATTTTCATATTTCCGGGGGTCGAGTATGGGGTATTGATTCATAAGGAATTATCTCTTCTTTTGGTGGTTGTTGATATCCGTGCTCGGTTTCACAAGAATGAGGGCACGAGATTTTATTAGGCCCACCTTTATTCTATTCTCCTGACACGTCTAGTTTTGGAAAGTACAAAGGCGTAGCACAATCGTCATTTCTTTTTGGATCCCGGTTGATTAGGTATGTGTACGTCGAGTTCAAGATGTTAAAATGAGCGCTTCGTGGGAGGCAACCCACGGTTATTGCATTTTCTTGCTTTTCGCTTTCTTTCGGAAATAAATAGCCCCGAAAGCCACACGACGTACATTATTTTCGGAAAACAGAACGGGACTCGAGGCCGAGATTATGTTGAAAATCGAGTTGAAATATGGCAAAGGGTTGAAATTGGGTCGAAAATCGGTCGAAAATGCTCAAAATATGCATAAGTATGGAAAAAATGGCCCCAGGCCCGCACTGGCCCGAGGCGGCCCACAGCACTCGAGCCCGCGAACCGCAGTCCGTGAGCTGTCCATGTTTTGCGAGCTCCCGCGCCAATCCAGAGACAGTCGTTCACGCCTGTGAGCTCCCAGTGCGCACGTGACCTGACCCAAGCGCCGTGCCCATCCGTGACCCCAGTTGACCGAGCCGCAACCCATGCTCACGTGCATCGTCACCGAGCCACCTTGAGCCGCCATCGAGCCACATCGAGCCTCGGACTAGCCACTGAGCCCTAGCGCACCCGGCGATATTTTCAGTGACCGGCGACTTTTTCGGCCAAATTTTCCGACGAACCTCCCGGGCCCCGTTTTCCAGCCACCGTCGACAGTTTTTGACCGAAAATGACATTTTTGACCTCCGGGGACCGTTCGAGCCGTTGGGGCCACCAGAAACCTTATTTTCGGTGATTCTACCTTCCTCACACGTTTTTCGTGGATTATTCACTCTCCTATTTCCGAGATTATCGTTTTACATGGTATTTCACTTAGACCTACTCGTGCCATATGTATTTGAATTGGGCGTAACTTTATTGAGTAGGAGGTGATATATACTAAGTGTAGGGGAGGTGTATAGGGGGTTCGTGGGCTTATGTTGACAATTTGAGACTTTTGGTGATTGGTTTTCGGTGTTAAGGTTCGTTTGGAGATTTTGTTGATTATTTGAGAAATGTGGTGTTCGTGGCCTGTAGTTTCTAAATCTTATTATGTTATTAGGAGTGTGGTTGTGTTTGTGGTTGTGCATTGATTAAAGAAGGGGTGCGAGAGCCGAATTTCGAGCTTTCACGCATACGTGTGTCTTCGTCGAGTTTGTGGATTCCCGGTTATTATCCCTCTGAGACACATACATATGACTTTTACTCGGAGCCGACGGACGGGATTCTCTTATGCTTTCACATGTCATAGTGCCCGGTTGGCGTATAGATTGTACGCTTTCATTGTTCAATCGTTCGGATGGCTTTATTTTGCACTCGATGACTTTCGGATTATTGCTCTTTTCCCAACGGATGAAAATCATTAGACACACGGTGGTGCATCACCATGTAGAGTACGCATTTTCTTTTCTTATTTTCTTTTTCTCTTGGTTGCTCTTGTTTATGTCTTTGTGTTTCTTTTCTTTTGTATGTTCGTTTATTGCGTTTCGTTTTGTATATCGCATGAGCATACATGATTATGTGTTTTCTTTTATGCTTTTTGGTCAAGCAATGAGGACATTGCTTTGTTTAGGCGAAGGATTTCATGATGGTGCATGTTTAGGCGATATCTTTTTTCATTTTTTGGTGCTTTATTTTTCGTATTCGTCGCGTTGTGGACAGGTTTGGTTTGAGTTTTTGTGTGTTTGTGTCACCTCTCTCCCGCATGAGGCTCGATGTTTGTTCAAGAGTCAAGATGACTAAGTGGTGAGTCGAGATTGTTGATTGGTTCATTTATTAACATTCATGCCTTATGTGCTTGATGGATTGTACGGTGTCCTAAAATTGAATGATAATTCGTTGACATGGGAACCCGCCTGTGAATTCACAGAATTGTTTTGTCCCTCGTTTGTTCTCGATTGATGATCTTGAGACATACTTGCCTTATGTTTGATTATTGTAAACGTGTTATGCTATACACTTGTGGTACGTTTTGATTGATTTGTGATGTTCATGGTATTGTATTCGTTATGTATCCTTGTGTGCCACTCCCTTCGAAAAAAAAAAAAAGAATAAAATGTGAGTTCGCGAGGAGGTACAGACTAGGCTCCTCTTATCCTGAGCCACCTCGTGGAATGGGATAATGAGCCTGGGAAACTGGTCTAGGGAACTCGAGGAGACCCCTCGAGGTTAAACCTAGATAAGCATTGTCTAGGAAACCTCGTTTGGAAAAATAAGCTCATATATATTAAAAAAAAAAAAGCGAAAAAGAAGAATAGGAGTTGGCTTATTAGTTTCATGCTTATCATCCTTATATGTTTAGTAGATCATCTATAGCTTTTTGCACGTGTATGTAGAAAAAGGGTGTTTGAATCGAGATAATCATGTGTAGAATAACTTGGGATGGGTGTTTGTTTTGTATGAATTTACTATGTGGGGAACATGTTTTCGGATTGGAGTTTGATTTTATGGATAGTCGGATGAAGATGAGAGTTTCATTTCGCATGCTCGTTAATTTTAGACTTCTCAATTTTTTTTCGAACTACTTGTTGTTTTGTTTGCTTGAGGACAACCAAAGAGTTAAGTATGGGGGAGTTGTTTATTGTGTTTTTGTGCTTATTTTCGTGTATTTTATGTGATTTAGTTGAATGTTTTTAGGTCCATTTTAGTGTCGACCGGTCCATTTTATCGTGTTTCGTGCATTTTTATTCTCGTATTGTGTTTTTGTGGTTCGGCGTATTTCTCTTGTCTTTTTGGTGTTGACTGTTGGGTTCGATAGTACAGTACGGGCTGTACGCAGCGGAATTTAAAATTTTTAAAGTAAGTATTTATCGTATAAATACAACACCCGTACATACTAATTGCGAATTAACTGATCGTCATCTTTAAACATGCATCATATACAAATTTTGATTTGTTACTATAAAGTAAATACTAGTAAAAATATTTACCGAATTTCTTGAACTCCTTCACTATTGATGATGGATGAGGGAATCGGTTCCCAGTTGTAACTTCAACGACTTGAGGTTACTCGCTATAGGAATCCAAGTGTCTTCCCTCTAAACGTATCCACCCTATGAAGCCCGATTCCGACGACTTTCCTTCGCTAGTAGAAAAGACTCGGTTTTCTTGTATAGGAATATTTATGAATTTTATTTGGGAATTTTAAGAACTCTTTCTTGAAGTTTTATGAAGAACACTTTCTTCTCTTTCTAACACTTAGAAATTTAGGATCAAAAACTTCACTTAAATGCAAAACCATTTTGCATATATTTATACTAAACATTTTAGCATAAAATAATCAACATTTAGTAATATTAAATAAAATCAAATTTTATTTAAATAGTATTTACTAACTTTTGACTTTGAAAATAATAAGATATGTTAAGTAGTTCAAACAACCATCAACAACCATTTTATTATAATCATATTTATTATTTTAATCCTTAAATCATATTTAAAGATATAAATAATAATTGGATAATAAATCTTGAGAATCTTTCTCAAGACTTTATTATTATATCATTTTCCCAATATTATAATAATCATATTATTATTATTTTGGATTTTTGAAATTTAAAATCCTATTTTAAAATTCAACTTTATTAATTTAGTAATTACCTTAATTACTAAAGTAATATCCAAAATGTAATTAATCAATCTTATTGATTAATATATTCCTTTAATTGATATCTAATCAAATTAGATATTTATCAATTAATTCTAACCATTAGAAATACAATCTTTACCTTTGTTCATAATTAGTGTGACCTTTTAGGTTCACCTTAATACTAGTAGTGGGTTTACAACACTTTGTAATTTGAGTTAAATCTTATTAACTCTTATTCATGAATTAACCCTTTAATTTATGAACCCACATATCATGGTAACACCTAGCAAGTAGCATGAATCTAGTATTAAGTGAATAGCGAGTAAACCTATTCCGATTACAACTCCATACATGTAAAATCCTTTCGACATCTAATTTCCCGATTAAGTCTTGGGTATGATTTTGTCGAAACCCAAATTGACTTAATAACTATGATTCTATTTCATGTTTATTAACCCGGTTATGAATCACTATTCATCTCTGCCTTGGCCAAGGACTTTGGATTAATAACTATGAAACACATAGGAAATTCACTTATCTTCATAAGTGTCGAATCCTTTATTGGCCACTAACAAACTTCCATACATATTAACATAATACCCAACTTATCCCTTTAAACGATAGTGCTAGCTACCAAAAGGATAAATCAAAGTAGAATGTAATATGCACAAAGTTACCATTGTGCCTCAAGTCTTAGGATTAGTCATGTACTATTGTAACATGAAAATTCTTATTCGACTGAATAAATTCTTCATTAAGAATTTTCATACGGTCATGTTCAGTGAACTTGTTCTCTAACAAGCACCCACATAAATGTACTTACGTCTTACGCTAATGTTGATGGAATGCAACATTCTTGTCCAACAAGCATACAAACTATGTGCAAGTCTTTTATGGATTATTCGATATCCCATCTCGAAACATCCATCGACTTGGAACTGTATTTAAGATCACGGCTTTCAAGGTATGTTCCATGATCACCATCTCTATGCGCAACCATACCTTATAACCATAAGTGATCTAGGGATTTTATCTTAAGTGCAATTATAAGATAAATGCTTTCTCTTAAGATAAAGAAATGCCTTATTCATAATATAATTCCAATAGACTGTATTTACAAGTAGAATACGTCCAATTAGATTGGAACGCCGGGTACCCTACTCTAACAATCTCCCACTTGCCCTAGTTCCAATCACTCATGTATCTAAGACCCATCTTCTCAAGATGTCCTTCGAACACTTTCTGTGATAAGGGTTTAGTTAAGGGGTCTGCTATATTTTCTGCTGAGTCGACTCGCTCCATCACGACATCGCCTCTACCAATGATTTCTCTAATCAAATGGTATCGCCTCATAATGTGTTTGGATTTTTGATGAGATCTTGGCTCCTTTGCTTGCGCAATAGCCCCATTGTTATCACAATAAATCATTATTGGATCAACAACGGATGGTACTACACCCAACCCTTGGATAAAGTTCCTTATCCAAACAGCTTCTTTTGCAGCATCAGATGCAGCAATATATTCAGCCTCTGTCGTAGAGTCAGCAATTGTTTCTTGTTTGGAACTTTTCCAACTAACTGCTGCTCCATTCAGAGTAAATAAGTATCCAGACATGGATTTATAGTCGTCTTTATCGGACTGAAAACCAGAATCAGTAAAGCCTTCTAGTTTCAGTTCTCCATTGCCGTATACCATAAAGATATCCTTAGTCCTTCGTAAGTACTTAAGAATCATCTTAACGGCTTTCCAGTGTTCTTCACCTGGATTAGACTGATATCTGCTCGTTACACTAAGTGCATGAGCCACATCAGGTCTTGTACATAACATTGCATACATAATGCTACCAATAGCTGATGCATAAGGTATATGACTCATCCGTTCTCTTTCTTCAGGTGTCTTTGGAGACATCGTCTTAGAAAGAGAAATCCCATGACTCATTGGAATATATCCTCGTTTGGATTCTTCCATGCTAAACCGTTGTAGCACCTTATTTATGTACGTCGACTGGGATAGTCCGATCATCCGTTTAAATCTATCCCTATAGATTTTTATCCCTAGGATAAAGGATGCTTCTCCCAAGTCTTTCATGGAAAACTGTTTTGACAACCATGTCCTAGTTGACTGCAACATCCCTACATCATTCCCAATGAGTAGGATGTCATCAACATATAGAACAACAAATGTAACTGCACTCCCACTAACCTTCTTATAAACACATGGTTCATCCGGATTCTTATGAAAATCAAACGTTTTGATCGTTTCATCAAACCGAATATTCCAACTCCTCGAAGCTTGTTTAAGTCCATAAATAGACCTTTGAAGTTTACAAACCATTTGTTCACTCCCATTGGATATGAAACCTTGCGGTTGTTTCATATAAATGTCTTCCTTAATATTTCCATTAAGAAAAGCAGTTTTCACATCCATTTGCCATATCTCGTAGTCATAATACGCAGCTATGGCTAGCAATATCCGAATAGATTTAAGCATTGCTACTGGTGAAAAAGTTTCCTCATAATCAACACCTTGTTTTTGAGTATAACCTTTAGCAACCAGTCTTGCTTTAAAAGTATTTACTTCTCCATCTACACCACGTTTTCGCTTGTAAACCCATTTACAACCTATGGGTACAATACCCTGTGGTGGATCAACCAAAGTCCATACTTTGTTTGAATACATGGAATCTATTTCGGATTGCATAGCTTCTTGCCATTTATCTGAGTCAATGTCCAACATTGCCTCATCATAGCTTATTGGATCATTATCCAAAAGGAATCCCTCTTCATTGTCTTTTGACAATAGGTATAGCCTTTCAGGCGCCCTAGAAACCCTTTCGGATCTCCGAAGAGGTTGTGTTTTAGATGGTCCAGTCTCTACTGGTATGTTTTCCGTGGTACTTAGTGGAATTTGTGGTTGTTCTTCATTAAGTTCTATGACTCCGCTATTCTTTGAGATAAAATCTTTCTCTAAGAATACAGCATTCCTCGAAACAAACACCTTTTGTTCAGAGGGATCATAGAAATAGTATCCAATAGACTCTCTAGGATACCCCACAAATTTACATAAGATGGATCTCATATCCAACTTACCTCCCACTAACTGCTTTACATAAGCAGTACAACCCCATACTCGTAAATATTTGTATGAGGGTGATTTACCACACCATATCTCATAAGGTGTGCTGGGTACAGCTTTACTTGGCACTCTATTCAAAATATATGCTGCTGTTTCTAAGGCATAGCCCCAGAATGAAAGAGGTAGATCAGTGGTACTCATCATCGATCGAACCATGTCCAACAATGTTCGATTCCTCCTTTCTGAAACCCCATTGAGTTGTGGAGTTCCAGGAGGCGTCCACTGTGAGACAATCCCATTATCTTTTAAATAATCAAGAAACTCATTAGTCAAATATTCACCTCCTCGATCTGATCGAAGAACTTTAATATTTCTACCAATTTGTTTCTCCACTTCATTTCTGAATTCTTTGAACTTTTCAAATACTTCAGATTTGTACCTCAATAGGTAAACATAACCATACCGTGAATAATCATCAGTGAAGGTTATGAAATAGTGATAGTTCCCCATTGCACTAACGTTTAGTGGTCCACAAACATCTGTATGGATCAAATCCAACAAACCTTTAGCTCGCTCCACTTGTCCAACAAATGGTGATTTAGTCATTTTACCTTTAAGACATGACTCACATGTAGGCAACCTATCCTCTCCCCTAAGGTCGAGTTTAGGTCCCAATTTGTGAATCCGTTTTTCGGATATATGACCTAATCTAGCATGCCAAATTGTGAATGAACTATGATTATCTAATTTCCTTTTATTTTGTTGAATGGTTAGGATGGGACTTTGTGGTGTAATGGTATACAACCCATTTGTCAAATTTCCAGAATAAATAAAAGTTGTGTCTTTGAAAATAGAACATTTTCCATTTTCAATGACAAACTTAAAACCTTCCTTATCCAATATTGGAATAGAAATAATGTTTTTTATTAAATCCGGAACATACAAACAGTTTGATAGACAAATCTTTACATCATTATTCAATGCTAGATAAACAGTCCCAATAGCTTTAGCAGCAACTCTTGCCCCATTGCCCATCCTTAGGATTGTTTCTTCACCATCTAGCATATTACTTCTTGCCATCATCTGCAAATCATTGCAAATATGTGAGCCACAGCCGGTATCCAATACCCAAGAAGAATCGTTAACAGACAAGTTAACTTCAACAAAATAAATACCTGAACTTTTCAGACTAGCAAGATACTCCTTGCAGTTCCTCTTCCAGTGCCCAGTTTTGCCACAATGAAAACATTCATGATCGGCCTGAGAATTAACCTTCTGTTTGTTCTTCCCTTTATCATTATATGCCTTCTTGTTGGGCTTATTGGGAACCTTTCCCTTCCTCTTCCTTTTCTTAGACTTAGTAGCCTTTGATCCGGAAGTGGATCCAACAAGAAGTACCGGCTTGTCCTTTTTAATGGTGGACTCAGCCGTCTTCAACATGTTTAATAATCCTGGAAGATCAGTTTCCATATTATGCATGTTGTAGTTAACGACAAAGTTATCGAATGACGCTGGCAGAGATTGCAACAATAAATCCACATAGAGTTCATTATCCATAATGACTCCAAGTGATTCGAGTCTTTCCACAAGAGCTATCATCTTCAGTCCATGATCATGAACTGAAGAGCCCTCGGTCATACGACACCTGAAAAGCTCTTTAGATATCTGATATCTAATTTGTCGCGTCCGATCACCATACAACTCTTGCAGGTGAGTTAGGATTTCAGAAGCATTATTCAGTAATTCGTTCTGTCTCTGTAGCTCATTAGACATTGATGCTAGCATGTAGCACCGAGCTTGGAGATTGTCATCAACATGACGCAAGTAGGCTCCATACTCTTCAGCAGTCTGATCCTCCGGTGGAGGAGGAGGAGCTGTTTCCAAAACATACTCTCGCTTCTCAGACTGAAGAACAATCTTTAGGTTCCTCAACCAATCATTGAAGTTGGGACCAGTTAATTTATTATGATCAAGGATACTCGCGATTGGATTCTTAGCCATTTTAGTAGTTTGATCTACAAAAATAACAAACGAAGCAGAAAATAATTAGACTATGGAATTTATATTCATTTAATATTAGGTCTTTAACATTAAATGTCTCCCACTAATTTAATTAGAACCTCATTATAATTATGAAAATCATTATTTTCATAGTGGGCTTGAAGTCCAATAAAAATATTTCATGTCCCAATTTTATGATGCCACCATGAAACAATTTTATCGGTAGTCAACTTTTTGACAATTGTATCTCTATACAACCTTCAAGATGTTTTGCCTCACCTTTCCTTATATACCTCAATTTTATGACTCCATATATATTACTCGGTGTCAAATCAAACCCATCAAAACTTTCATGATAACGGCCCACCAGAGTGTCCCACGACTCATGGCCAACACAAAGAGGAATCCGTCTCACGAATATCAATATATTTAATAGAGTTCACAGCTTTCGACATAGAATCATCCCACGACTCGTGGCCAATGATAAAACATCGTAGCATCTCATGTCATCTACTTTTGATGGAAGGCCTGGATTAATAAGTTCCAACTTATTTTTATCCATTATTGATTTGATATGGAATTAATCAAATTAATCCGTTTGGGTTCCTTGATCTCATCGATTACCATCTTTACGTTTATTTACCAGTTTCAGTCATCTAATGAAACGAAAGCGTAAATAAACCTAACATACATCTAATGCATGGTGGGATGATCATGTCCTTTCCTATTCGATCCATTCGAGCCAAAATGGATCTATGCATATGTACGTGATAAAACAAATAGTAGAACTACTTCTATTACATTTATTCTATCTACCCGTACAAGCACAGGCCTTCGAGATTACAACTTGTAAAATTACCCACACATGCGTGGGCCTTTGTCATCGAACGGTCTCCACCTTGATCTAATCTCTAACGATACAAAATTTAAAATTTTACAAATTTCATCTCAAGAGACTCGCAGGTCTCGATAAATTACATTTCTTCAATCATATTGAAAACATAATTAAACATCCATTCATTCATTCAATCATATTGAAAATGAAAACATCCATTCAAACATAATGAATATGAGGCTCATGATCATCCCTAAAACATTCATCTAATGAAATGAACATAAAATATCAATTTATGAGTCACACGACTCGTGTGAGGGTCACACGACCCGTGTGATCTTATCACACGACTCGTGTGAAAAATACGAATTGAAAATCAAAATTTTTCCCAGACTCACACGACTCGTGTGGCTCGTCACACGACTCGTGTGAGCTCACACGACTCGTGTGACAAGGTCACACGACTCGTGTGAAAATCACGAAGCTAAAATCAAAATTTTTCTTCATGCCACACGACTCGTGTGACAAGGTCACACGACTCGTGTGGCTTAAAAACGATTTTTAATTTTATAATTAATATTTTTATCATATAAAAAATTAATTATATTGCTTATCTCATAAGTCTTAACAAATCAAAATCTGTTTTAAAGACGATAACCGTGGCTCTGATACCACTGTTGGGTTCGATAGTACCGTACGGGCTGTACGCAGCGGAATTTAAAATTTTTAAAGTAAGTATTTATCGTATAAATACAACACCCGTACATACTAATTGCGAATTAACTGATCGTCATCTTTAAAACATGCATCATATACAAATTTTGATTTGTTACTATAAAGTAAATACTAGTAAAAATATTTACCGAATGTCTTGAACTCCTTCACTATTGATGATGGATGAGGGAATCGGTTCCCGGTTGTAACTTCAACGACTTGAGGTTACTCGCTAGAGGAATCCAAGTGTCTTCCCTCTAAACGTATCCACCCTATGAAGCCCGGTTCCGACGACTTTCCTTCGCTAGTAGAAAAGACTCGGTTTTCTTGTATAGGAATATTTATGAATTTTATTTGGGAATTTTAAGAACTCTTTCTTGAAGTTTTATGAAGAACACTTTCTTCTCTTTCTAACACTTAGAAATTTAGGATCAAAAACTTCACTTAAATGCAAAACCATTTTGCACATATTTATACTAAACATTTTAGCATAAAATAATCAACATTTAGTAATATTAAATAAAATCAAATTTTATTTAAATAGTATTTACTAACTTTTGACTTTGAAAATAATAAGATATGTTAAGTAGTTCAAACAACCATCAACAACCATTTTATTATAATCATATTTATTATTTTAATCCTTAAATCATATTTAAAGATATAAATAATAATTGGATAATAAATCTTGAGAATCTTTCTCAAGACTTTATTATTATATCATTTTCCCAATATTATAATAATCATATTATTATTATTTTGGATTTTTGAAATTTAAAATCCTATTTTAAAATTCAACTTTATTAATTTAGTAATTACCTTAATTACTAAAGTAATATCCAAAATGTAATTAATCAATCTTATTGATTAATATATTCCTTTAATTGATATCTAATCAAATTAGATATTTATCAATTAATTCTAACCATTAGAAATACAATCTTTACCTTTGTTCATAATTAGTGTGACCTTTTAGGTTCACCTTAATACTAGTAGTGGGTTTACAACACTTTGTAATTTGAGTTAAATCTTATTAACTCTTATTCATGAATTAACCCTTTAATTTATGAACCCACATATCATGGTAACACCTAGCAAGTAGCATGAATCTAGTATTAAGTGAATAGCGAGTAAACCTATTCCGATTACAACTCCATACATGTAAAATCCTTTCGACATCTAATTTCCCGATTAAGTCTTGGGTATGATTTTGTCGAAACCCAAATTGACTTAATAACTATGATTCTATTTCATGTTTATTAACCCGGTTATGAATCACTATTCATCTCTGCCTTGGCCAAGGACTTTGGATTAATAACTATGAAACACATAGGAAATTCACTTATCTTCATAAGTGTCGAATCCTTTATTGGCCACTAACAAACTTCCATACATATCAACATAATACCCAACTTATCCCTTTAAACGATAGTGCTAGCTACCAAAAGGATAAATCAAAGTAGAATGTAATATGCACAAAGTTACCATTGTGCCTCAAGTCTTAGGATTAGTCATGTACTATTGTAACATGAAAATTCTTATTCGACTGAATAAATTCTTCATTAAGAATTTTCATACGGTCATGTTCAGTGAACTTGTTCTCTAACAAGCACCCACATAAATGTACTTACGTCTTACGCTAATGTTGATGGAATGCAACATTCTTGTCCAACAAGCATACAAACTATGTGCAAGTCTTTTATGGATTATTCGATATCCCATCTCGAAACATCCATCGACTTGGAACTGTATTTAAGATCACGGCTTTCAAGGTATGTTCCATGATCACCATCTCTATGCGCAACCATACCTTATAACCATAAGTGATCTAGGGATTTTATCTTAAGTGCAATTATAAGATAAATGCTTTCTCTTAAGATAAAGAAATGCCTTATTCATAATATAATTCTACTAGACTGTATTTACAAGTAGAATACGTCCAATTAGATTGGAACGCCGGGTACCCTACTCTAACATTGACTAGGTCCAAATTGTTCGTGTTTGGGAAGACGAGCTATTTTCGAGACATTTTTGAGCCACGCGAACCATTTCTGAGCCGTTCCGAGCATATTTATTAATTGCGTAGTGACACCCATTTACACATCTCAAGACGAGGAGAAGAAGATTTGATAGGCGTGGGTCAAAGTTTCGAGTCAATCGGAGAAGCGTGCAAGAAGTTAAGGGGAATCGAGCATCAAGAGGCCATGACCGGGTCTGGACCCAGCCAGCCCCGCGCTCGCGAATTCACATGCAGCCACCGAGGTGCGCTGCCAGGCCGCGAGTTCCGAGCCCCGCGCCCGCGAAGTGCATGCTGCCCGCGAGTCCCTGATCGAAGCCACACCGCCCGCGAGTTTTCGCCCCCCGCGCCCGCGAGTGCTGCGCAACCCGCGAGTGTTCACTGCCAGCTCTGCCCGCGAGTTCGGCGTTCCGCGCGCGCGAATAGTTCGCTCTAGCCGCTTGACTTATCTGCTTTTGGCTCATTCGTCTCGCGAGTGCCGCCAGCCTGCTGCTCCTGCCCACGAATTCCAGTGCTCGCGCCCGCAAAATCTCTCCTGCCCGCGAGTCCGCCCCAGTGCTCAAGAAAACACTCGCGAGCGAGCCTTTTGCCCGTGAAAACACTTTGCTCGCGAGTTCGAGCTAACCTGCGAGTTTTCATCATTAAATGTGTGTGTTTTAGTGTGTGTGTTTGTGGTGTAGCTATAAATAAACATTGTGCTTTGTAATTTTGGACATCACCCCTCATTTTCCAACTTTTAAGTTGGGAAATCCTCTCCATTTTCTATCTCTTCTTTTCTTATGCTTTGGTTGGAGGTTCATAACTCATTTTTCCGGAGAAATTTCGGCAAGCTTATTTTTATCCAAGTTCCGAGCTTTATTCATTATTTTCGTCCGGGCACGCGAGTAAACACCTTGCTTAGGACTTACTACTTCGAGTTTGTTCTTCGAATTTTGTGTTTATGCTCGTTTTTTGCTTTATTTTTATTGCTTGCTTACGTGTGTTAGGAATCTATCTGTGCTTATCTATTATAAAGGTCTCGACTTTGATCAAAGCGTGTTAATTTAGTGTAGAAAACTCATGCTAGATTACCTAGGATCACTATGCTCGCATGTTTTCTCTTGTTTTCTTTTATTTTCTCGGGATATGGAGATTCCGTGCAACCAATGCTGTGACCTTTTCTTTCAATTCTTGCATTGTTCATCATTTGCTCTTAGATTATTATCTTAATTTCGTGCAATCATCCCCAATCAAGCGAGTAGAATGTATAGGACCTTATTTTTGGTTATGTGACTTTGACGACTAGGTAGTGAATGAAACTCCGAACAGCCTTCCTTTGAGAACGACCCGAGTCGGGTAGCTCGGTTACCACGTGCCCAAAAATACTACAAACTGTCATTGCTCCAAATACAAAGTTACGTTAATGTGCATTCTACTAGTCATTAATGTGCATTTAGTTTGACACTATTGTGATTCCGCAGCAATGATATTTTTAATATGCATACCCACACACAATATTGTGTACTTTACTTATCAATATTGTGCATTTATTAAATGTTTTATAAATTATAGATTTAATCCACAAACTAAATTTCAATATAGTTAAAATTTCTAAAACATCTAAGTCATTGAGTCTTATGTAATTAACAAATTAATGCTCCAGAAATTGAATTGGATCTCCCGTTCGTCTTCTAGCCATCGACCGTGGGGATTCAGCCACATCCGCCCTCTGCCTCATCATTCTTCTCCTCGTCGTCGTTGCCGTCGCCGCCGCTGCAATCGCTATCAACATTGAGATGATATAGAAAATCCACTGACTGTGTGTCTGTGTGTGTAAGCTTCACAGCGGCAGCTCAAATTAAGTATGACAACTTAATTATATTTTTATAATATTTAGCAAATTTAATATTTTTTTACTTTATATTGTTCTTTCATATGTTCTTCACCTAATGGGCCGGTCAAAATTCGTTAACATTGGAAAAAATAATCACACAAACAAATAAATTACTTTTTTGTGGGATAAAAATTCAATTCAATAAATCTAAGATGCAATTTCTAAATATAAGAGTTTATTTTTCTTAAATAACGAAGTAGTTAAATGAATTAATCCACTGTTCTAGTTTGTTAGATTATATATATATTCGCTATACCAATGAATATTATTCGTTGAGATTTTTAGTGGAATGTCTGACCGATGTATTTTTTATTGCATTATAGCAATTTTTTGTGTATTTTTTCGTAAACATTAAAACTTGCATGTAGTAGTTTTTGTTATTAATTAAAATAATTACAGTTTTACATTAAAATTATATTAAAGATAAAAGATATTTTTCAAAACATTAATTATATATCTTTTCAAAACTTTGTTGTCTGAGTTGATTTTTTGGAGATATGAAATAAAGCAGTTTGACAGATACGTGAAGGAAGCAAATTCGTGAGGAATAATGGTATGAGAATATTGAGGTTGATTTTTAGGAGATCTAGAATGATTTGTTCGTATCTATATTTATTTAACTAAATATTAATTATTGATTAAAAATATAAAATATGATGAGTATTAGTGTATTACTAATTTACCATTAAAAAATAAGTCAAAGTAAGAGTTTTTTAGATAGTTCACTTTTTAATTACAAATATAAGATAAGATGAGTATTACTGTATTACTAATTTGTCATTAAAAATATGTCAAATGGTTTTTTTGGTTCATATTTTTACAAAACCACTCGTTCCTTTATAATGGTATAGATAGATATAGATTAACTAGCTTTAAGAACTCACTGGTACTTTAGGTTAACTATTAATTAGGATGCTTTTTCCCAAATATAGAATTCCAACTGGATTAACAGAGTACGCTGCTGCAATAAGGAAACTTACTGAATACATAAGGCATATGAAAACTTGACCATAACTTAAAAAAGGTAAAAACAGAAAAGGAATAGCAGTTCCACTCAAACAAGAAACAACCTATATCTGCGCTCACAAAGAGATAAGATCATTATGCAACTGCACAACTTTCTTTATGTAGATTGAGTAATTATATGAATCGGTTATAAATAATAGGCTTATTAAGTCTTATGTGAACTTTGAGATATCGGGCTATGGTAAATATTAAACGCTTTGCAAAATTAATTTTGATATATCAAGGAGACATTTTTGCTATAAGTCAACCAACATTGTACATACAATAAATAAATTATATCATATTAATAAAATGATTAGTATTTATTTCAGTAATTAGAGAATGTGGTATGATTTACTTTTTGTATATAAAAGATTGACTTCACTGTAGAGCCAACTATTAGTTTCATAGCAAAATTGGTCAAGTAGATTCAACTTTAGTAATAGGTAATGAATTAAATTAGTTCACTTAGTTTCTTAGACAATTTTAAATCCTCTAATCAATTCTAATGTAGAATTTACTCTATCCTTTCACAGTAGATAATGTCAAATTTAACTTTTGTATTCAATTATTTGCGTTACATTTTACTCTACACGACATATATTTGTACAAAATGAGTTTAAGTAAAACTATAATATCCAAATTTAAAATTCTTTAACAAAATAAATAGTTTTATTAATGTATACTATGTCAAATAAATATTAAAAAATAAAAATCAATTAAAAAAATTGACAAAAAAATTGAAGCGGCGAACGCTACTGCGCTATGTGTACAAAAATATCGTTCACGTCTTCAGAATAGAATAGTACGAAAATATAACTCAACATTAGACCAAATGTTTTGCATTAGTCTGAAATAATTTTGCAATGTAGAGCTGAAGTTGCTCTTAAGCACAAATGTCCTTGATTAAATCCACAATTTAATTACCATTATACCCGGAGTATAGTAGGTAAACATGTAGTTAAAAGATTGAAGAGAGTTAGAATTGTGCACGGTTTGATATGATGTTAGGAAAAGGATACAAATCAAGTTATAAATTTGGAGTATAACATGGTTTAGTCGTGGAATATTTATCTCTTGAATTGTAGAGATGCAATCAAATAAGTATCACTAAAATGAATGGTTACCACATTGCGCAAGCCTCCATTTGAGTCCAAAGCCATTGTGGCCAATGAGAAGGCATTTTGACGAGAAATGATTTTTTTATTCAGAAAATTTTAAAATTAGTCCCACAAGTATAGGAGGTGACAATTTTGGTAGAATACAGTAAATGTTAAAAGTCCCACAACTTTTAAAAAATGATCAAAAGTAGGACGTGTTTTTGCCGGATTTACTATTTACGGCCGGAACACCACGTGGCGCACACGTGGCTTATTTTTTTACACGCTAGCATCCGACGTAGATAGAGAAAAATTCAAAACTAGTCCCACAGGTATAGGGGGTGACATTTGTGATCCCGATGGAATGCAGAAAATTCAAAACTAGTCCCACAGCTTGTAAAAAAATATGAACACGTAGGATGCCAGCGTGTAAAAATATAAGCCACGTGTGCGCCACGTCGCGTTCCGGGCCGGAAATAGTAAAATCCGGCAAAAAGTCCTACTTTTGATCATTTTTTAAAAGTTGTAGAACTATTTATATTTTCTGCATTGTGTCAGGATTAAAATTGTCACTCCATATAGCTGTGGAACTAGTTTTGAATTTCCATTTTTTTTATCAGACAATTAAATAAGCTTTTTTTTTTATCTATTATTTAAATTTAGATCTTTAATACGTCGCTTTCAAAGCAAATTTTTCGCATCATACTGTCCATGATAGTTCTTTCCACAAATTTTTAGCTCATGAGCCAGTAGAATTTCCCATCTAATTGGTTCTTTCCGTACATATTTGGTATATAAAATATATATTGGATTTTTTTGAAGATCCACTTAGACTAGTAGACTACAAATATATACACCAACAGCATATAGTTGCAAAATATAACATCAAAAAATAAAAATAAAAATGTTAGTTATTTTTTAAATTAATGTGTTTATTGACAAATTTTGTGATGAGTTGACCCATGCAATTGATGTTGGGATTTAGTTTTTGATGTGGAATCAACGTTCTTGATTTCATCTTGCATTATACTAAATAAATTTGAATAAAAAACCGAAATAAATTACCAATACTGTATAAACTAAGAAAATTCATATGTTGAATATTTACCGTGATTTCGATATTTCTGTCATGAGGTGTTCACATATTTGCAAATAATGACGCCAGCAAAGCTACTATTATCAAGAGACACAAATTAAATTGCAGGAATTAAATAAATATAAATCCATATTGTACACGTGGGCTGGGGTAGGGTAGGTTGATAGGGGCATTTGCATAGAATAGAGATAGAGTGCGCAAGATTCAATTGATGAGAAGGCTCCTTTAATGGCAAGGCATTAGGGCTACGGCATTTTCCGGGAAGGGGAATAAACCTATCCGACACGTGGCACAATCTGGCCGCTCCGTTGAGTCTCTCTACTTATATGAATGACGCGCACTGATGATGATGATCATCATATTCATTCATTCATTCAATGTTCATCTCACTTTTATCCATCACTCCTTTGGTGCGCTTCCGTTAATGATTTGAAATCACACATCCGTTATTTTAGTTTCTACTTTTTTCATCTTTTTGGACAAAATAATTAAAAATAAAATAAAATAAAATAAAAGCAGCACTTATTCCATATATTTAGGGATCATATAGGCGGCTTATAGGAGCCTGACAACTAGCGCCTAATTAAAGCAAATTGAAATTCTTTTTCACTCCACATTTTTAGAAGAAAGGTTAAATTTCTAGTTTAAGTTGGAATATGTTATCCTAATCGGCAAGGATAAGATTATGGATGAAGAAAGGGGTTTACTATAAATACGGGTTAATTAGTTTGGATTAAACTACGCAAAAAGAGGTAAGTAAGTAGTGGATAAGCACAAGACAATTCAATTTTTACTTTTCTTTTTTCCTAGTGTTCTTTTAAAGAGAAAGATGGTTGAAGAACGAGTACCCCTTTTTTTTTACCAAGATTTGGAAGTTTTGCTATAAACAAACATAAAAGGTTCCATTTGAAAATAATTGGGAGAAGATAAAGTTATTTGATATAATGAGATGCAATTTTGCTATGAAGTCAATAGTTGGTTGCATAGTGGAGTCAACCTTCTATATACAACAAATAAATTATAACCTATTCTCTGATTACTTACAAATAATAATTTTATTAATATGGTATGGTTTACTTGTTATATATAGACAGTGACTATTATATGGAGTCAACGGTTGGTTTCATAGCAAACTGTAATGAGATGACATAATGGATGATATAAATAGTGTGGATGTATACTCATTGTCGATTATATATGTGATGTGATATGTAAAATAATGAGATCCTCATAACATTGTGTACTACGTCAAAATTTATGATAATTTATATGTTATTGTAGAATGATTCTAATTGGGAAATGAAAGGTTTGTGAATTTTTTTTTTTTTTGTTAATGCATGCTTGTAAGGATGACTTTCTCACATTATGACAGAGGAAAGTAAACCCTACTCGTTAACTTTCAAACAATTTGCACTAGTATTTTTTTTTTCGAAATGGAAGGTTTTATAAAACCGGGAAAAGAAAGAGTTTAAGGGCACTGGGGTCGTACAAATAAGGAGCCACCACTCCTAACTAAGCTTAAAGAGAAGGACTGCTCAAGGCAAAGACATGTCTTTGAACCCGTGCGCTAGAACTGAACTCAAACAGCAACAAGGAACTCTCTAACCAAGAGAACCACTACTAACAAAATTAGTTTGCCACTGAACCCGCAACAAGACCTAGCAAACTAACAAAACCTACCAGAAAGCAAGGAAATGAATAAAGAAAGAAAAGACTAAAACTAAAACAACAACTACAGACCAAAACTAACTAGAAAGGAGGTAAAATTCAGACCAATCCCTCAGAGCTAATCTGACAGTGTGGGCCTCCGACCTTAAAGTGTTCTCAAAGAGCCACAGGTTTCTTGTTTTTCATATCCACCAGAGCAAGTAGCAGGAGAGATGCATTCTGTTCTCGGCAATTGGATTGTGGTTGATGGAACAGTGCTTTATCGACCAAAGCAATTGGTTTCTGACTGCAACCCCTCCTGGGAGACTGGTGCCAATTTCCCGATCAATTGTGCTCTGCTGCAAGGAAAGAAAATGTGCTCTTGTGATTCCTCTGCTTCTCCATGAAATTTTCATACACTATCCAGGGCAACTCCATTTGAATGTAGATTGACGAGTATATGCAAAATATTGTTGAGGCATTTCCAAAGGAAGTGCCTCAGTTTCCCTTTCACTTTCAGAGCCCAAGTTCTTCTTCCAGCATTCCTCATCTTAACATGGTTATAGCTTGGCGCTGCAATGTCCATCTGCCTCCAGTGGTCTTCAATAAGCTTTGAATAAGCTGAGGCCACTAAGAATCTCACTTTAGAATTCCACTCCCATCTTAGAATGTTTGAGCAGTGAGGATGCTCAATTAAATTCCTATTCCATCTACTTCTGTGTCATCGAAAAGTGCACAAACCCAAATGAGTTTAGAATTACTTGGTTGTTTCCCTTTAGGTTTGAAACCAGGTAAGTTTGGAACCCAAGGATGTTCCCATATGTTTATAGATCTTCCATTCTTGACTTGGAACCTGAGACTGCTCAAGAAAAAGCCTTTCACTTTCCACCAGCAAGACCATACCTAAGAGTTGTTACCTTTCTTTTTAGCAGAGTAGAGACTGCAATGAGGGAAATACTTCCCTTTCAGTATCCTGCTAACCAGAAGATGGGGTTTAGACAGGATCCTCCAATGTTGCTTTATTAGAGCCTTGTTGAATATATGAATGTCATGGAAGCCAATTCTTCCCATCTCCTTAGGCAAAGTAAGATGTTTCCATCTTTTCCAGTGAATCCCTTTTGAGTTGTCCTTCTTATTATGCCATCAGAAGTTTGCAAAGAGAGAAGACAACGTTTTAATTACTGTCTTGGGCATGAGAAAGCAGGACATGGTGTAAGATGGGAGAGCACTTAGAACAGCCTTCAGCAACACTTCATTACCAGAACAAGATAGAAATCTGTTTCCCCAATTTGAAATTCTCTTTCTGACAGAATCTTCCACAAAGGAAGGTGGCATTTTTAGATCTGCCAATTCCAAGAGGGAGGCCAAGGTATTTTGAGGTGGACTGGGGTTTAATGCCTAATAGGATGTTGCAAATTTGGTTTCGAAGGGACATAGGGGTATTTTTACAGAAATAGATGGAAGATTTTGATAGGTTTACTTCCTGGCCAAACAAAACTTTGTAATTGTAGAGAATTTGAATCAGAGTTGAGACTTGTAGGGTAACAACAATGTATCATCAACAAAAAATAGATGTGTGAGGACACGACAATTCTTGCTTAGCTTTATGCCTTACAGGTTACCTTTTGACTGTTCAGTTCTGATAAGGTGAGTTAGAATTTCATAAATAAGGATGAAATGATAGGGTGACAGAGGGTCACCCTGTCTTAAGCCTCTGGAAGGCTTAAGGTAACCTGCAACATCATCATTCACATTAAAGGAAAAAGAAGAAGAAGAAATACAATGCATAATCCATCTCACAAATAAGGCATTAAAACCCAATTTAAGCATTACCAATCTCACTGTCCTGTTCCACCCAATCAAAAGCCTTGCACATGTCCAATTTTATAGCCATATAAAAAGTGTTTCCAGATCTATGACAATTCAAGAAATGAATAGCTTTATCGACAATAATATCATTTTCTAGAATCTGCCTGTTAAAAACAAAGGCTAATTGGTTTCCACTGATGCAAAAGGGCAGGCAATTTTTCAATCTATTAGCCAAAATTTTAGAAATAACTTTGTAAGTGGCATTGCAGAGACTGAATGGACTAAATTGGGCAACCATATAAGGGTTTAAACCCTTAGGAATCAGAGTTATAAAAGAGTGATTTAAGATTTTCATAATAAGCCCAGAATCAAATAAACTATGAACAATAGAGCAAAGATCATGACTAATTATATCCCATAAAGAGTGGAAAAAACCATAGGTCATACAATTAGGGCTAGGGGCTTTGAGAAGATTTATGCTAAAGAGGGCTGCCTTGATCTCATCATAACTCATTTGTGTCACCAGCTCCTTATTAATGTCCTCTATGATCACTGTTTCCATTCCTTGAAGAAGTTTGTCTTCACTTAGGCATCCTTTTGAGGTGAAAAGCTGAGAGAAGAAGTCTCAATGAAATGGTAGATGGCATCTTTACTCTCATAGACAGTTGTCTCTTACCAATCTCAGAAATCTGGTTCTTTTTCCTTCTTTGCACAGTGTGGGCATGAAAGAATCTGTAATTCTTATCTCCATACTTCAACCATATGACCCTTGATTTTTGCTCCCAGTATTGCTCTTCCTTTCTATAAGCTTCCTCTAGCTCCTTTGATAGCTGGTTCCATCTTGCCCAATCCCTCAGGCCACCCAATTCTCTGAGTTTAGTTAGGAGTCTGTTGCACTCCTCTATCTTTTTCCATTTTCACATTTGAAGGTACTACTACATTTCAGCAGCTTGACTCTTATATCTTTTATTTTAGACTGCAGGCAGAACAATGGAGTTCTTTCTTGGGGTTTGCTCCATGCCTTAGAAATTGTTTCTCTAACTCCAGCTCTCTCAAGCCATCTTTTATCAAAGTAAAACTTTTTTTTTTATGTTGATTCTCTAGTGTGCAGTTGAGGAGAAGGAGACTATGGTTTGATGAACTTTTGAAAATATTTTGGACTTGTGCATCTGGATGAATGGTGTGTCAGACTTAAGAGGCAAAAAGCATGTCCAGTTTTTCCTCTATGAATCCTTCATTGAGTATGTTGTTACTCCAAGTGAAAGGGTAACCATGGAAAGGTTGCATTTCCATTTTACTGATGAAGTTGGAATTGGAACATGAGTTTAAGCTTCTAGGGTTGCCTCTTTTCTTTTGGGGTTTGTAAATTATTGAAATCACCAGCTAGGAACCATTAATTCCCACACATAAGCATTTCTTAAATGAGATATATCCACTTTATAGTTCTTTCTTGAGAGGTTGTGCTTGCATACCAAAACACTCCCCAACTGACCACCTCTTTGCTTTCATCGCAAAACTCAACCTCAATACAGAAAGGTTTTAAGATAAATTGGAGAACTTGGACTGAGGGATCCCAAACCAATAGTAACCCTCCACTTCTTCAAATGGGTTCTACAGAAACCCAACTATCTTTAACCCTAAGTTTTTACAACCATAGTTTTTTTTTCTGAAATGAAAAAAAAAACTGGGGTGGTGAGTCCCTAGACCTCCTTGATATAGGGAATGTAGAAGAGCCACCCACACCTCTACAGTTTCACTCCGCAACCCTCATTTAGAAGCGTGGGACCCATTAGGGTTGGCCTCTGACACCCCTAGAGTGTTAATTTTCGATCTTTTGTTTGGATTTTCAGCCACATTCACCATATTTTCTTGATCACTTACTACAACCATCAAAGACCCTAGCTGTCTATTTCCTCTTGTTGTTCTCTCTGAAGGAGCTCTCTCAATTTTAATGGTTTTTTGGGGTTTCTTCTTCCACCATTTACTTGGTTCTCTCTTACCTGCTGTTTTTAATTGAGAATGAGGAGGATCATGGATGATTAAGACCATCTTAGGGTTGGTTAGGTAAATCTTAAAGTTTCAGTTTCAATATCAAATGGTTGTTGATCTATGTCTATAAGTTGTTTGGTAGGACAAATGACTTTTTGGTGTATGGGTTGCTTTTCAGGTGAGAGAGCATTTGAGGGTTGAGAAGGGATATGGTAGGAATCTGAAATTTGAATAGTGAGTGGTGACTTTAGATTTTCAGATGGGATGATATTGTTGTGGTTACTGGGAGTTTGGGTTGATTTCAGTTTCTGTATTTGTGGTTGAGGGGCTTGAGGAGGATGGATGAAAGATGTCAGCAACTCTTAGCCAATCTCCATAGAATCCCTTGTTTAATAGTTTAGAGCGAGAATAATTGGTAATCGAATAATGCGAACCTTGGGTCGTCTCTCAAGAAAGGCGATTCGGAGCTTCGCTGACTACGTAGTTGTCCAAGGTGACAAAACAAGCAAACAAAGGCCTAAACATTCTAATCAATGAGTTTGGGGCTGAATTAATGCTAAGCTAAAGTAGGAATTAAGAGCAACTAAAACAAATAAAGAAAGACGCAAAAAGATGGAAATATTAAGTCACTGGAGTCTCTACTACTCAAAATAAAAATATAAACAATTAAGAGAAATATGCAAGCACTAAGTCCTAGGTAATTAATACTAGCTTTCTAAACCTAAATGATTGAGCTTAATCAAAGTCTCAAACTTTAATACTAGTTAAGGAAGTAGTTAACTACTATAATCTCTTAGGCAAGCAATAAAAACAAAAAGCTCCAAACTTTTCCTCATCCATCAAGCAAACACTCAAATTTACTTTGAAAAATATCATAAGCAAAAATGAGGCAAACACGAGGTAATGGGGCTAGAATCTAGTACCGCACACTCCTATCACGTGCTAGACGAGAATCGGAACAAAAAGCTTGGAACTTGAATAAAAACGATGTAGCCGGAAAATGACCGGAAAATGATAGTAATAGAGCTCCTAACACAAAAATGGAAGAAAAATAGAAAAAGGAACTTTTCCCAAGTGGAAAAGCAAATAAAATGAAGGGTGGATCCCCAAAATACAAAGGACTAAATTTATTTATAGTTACCCAACAAAACACACACAAAAACACATATGTATAATGATTTTTTTAAGTTCTCAAGTCTCGAAACACATTTCGCAGCGAGTGTGCAGTGTGAAGGGCTGGTCACGGGCGCGTTCGCAGTACAAGAACTTGGGTTCACGGCGAGTGCCGGCAGCTTGGTGGACGGGGCGCGAACAAGCTTTTGCTGCTAGTGAGCCCCTGGCGCTGGGGTTGGATGCGCGCACTCGCTACGAGTGTTGTTAGGCACACTGGGCCCACAGGCGTGGGCACGGACCCGGTCATGGCCCGAGACGACTCGGGTGGCTCGGACGGCTCAGACGGCTCGCGCCCAAGCGCCAATCATCTTCCCCAGCCAGCTCCAGCCACCACACGCCGTCGCCGCCTCCGGCCAAATTTTTTCGATTCCAAATTTTTTACAACTACGTGAATCTCTCCTCGGCGCCGATGACATATCCGAATTTCTGACAAAAATTCCAACGAGAAGACCTCTGATATTCCGGTCAAAGATTCTAGATCTACAAATCTCACTGGTCTTCTTTTCCAAATTCCCGGCGACTCACGGGGACCCTCAAAAATCTGAGGACACCTCTAAAATCCCCTCACCGTGGTGCTCCCGATGATCTAAATTGTAAGTTATATTATTAGGTTGTTTTAATTTGAACTGTTAAATGAAACTAGTCACTTGTTAACCAGGCTTAATTTGGCTTGGCTTGACCGTTTGATGAATGAGAAGAACTCTTTTAGTCAAGGATAAAGGAAAATCAAGCTTAGCAATAAACATGAAAGATCAGATTTTGTCATATTGTTCTTCATTGATGAGATTTTTGCATAAGAACGGTAGCAACCAAGATCGATCATCATTACGCCAATGAATCAGTGTACACGTGAATATATATGTCTTGAAAATCAATGCTAGCCACACAACTCTAACCCTAACAAGATAAGATTTATTCTAGTTCAAACATGCCCTTGGTTTTAACAACTCATTTATGTCTTCTTCCTCAACTAAAGTTGGTCTCTTTCTCTTGTATGGCCCAGTCCACACATTAAGGTCTGTGTGGCTTGGCTTCTTTTGCTATCATGGAGAGTGCTTGTTGACTTGTGAATGCGAAAGTAGTTAAAATAAATGAAGACGTTAAAAAAAAAAAAAAAAGATCTCAATTAGAAAAAAGGGGTGAGATACAACTCCTACTTTATCTCTAAGCCTTGTGAAAAATTGCTTGGACAGAGGGTTTGTAAATATGTCACTTACATGTACATGTAAAGGAACATGTTGGACTGAAACTTGTTAATTCATCACATTTTCTCTTATTAAGTGTAAGTCTAGCTCAAAGTATTTTGTTCTTGAATGAAAAATTAGATTTAAAGCAGGTGTTATTACTCCTTGATAACCAAATGGTAGGAATTCTGTTCAAGCTAATCCTTAGTTCACTGAGAAGATTATTGGTGCATATATTATATCACATGAGATTAGACCATCTCTTTTATAGCTCACAAAATTTAGTGATAGTGATTGTGCATGATGCATTGATAGTAGAAGGAATATTACTGCATATGTTGTTTTCTTAGGAAATTCTTTAATATCTTGGAAATTTAAGAAACAATCAATTGTTAACAAATCCTTAGCAGAAGTTGAGTATAGAGTTTTGGCATCAACTGCATGTGAAACTCAATGTTCCTAATTTGCACATTGCTTATTGATATAGGATATCATATACTAGACCAGCCTTAATAGATAAAAAAGGGATATATTGAAGAATAAGCCTACACATGGCTAGGACACGTGGCGTGATGCTATTGGACAAGCCCAACTTGGGTCATAAGGTACATTCCCCCTATAAAAGGGGGCTAAGGTATCCCATTCTCTCACTCTCTCTACATTCATTAATGCACTTGAGATTTGGAGTGATTCTGACTTGAGCGTCGGAGGCCCGACGCCGGGACCCCCCCTGGCGTTGGGTTCTTGCAGGTACGGAGGCCGACCGAGTCGAAGGAGCCCAAGTGAAATCTTATACATTTCATTGGCGCCGTCTGTGGGACCCGTTCACAAAAGCCAAACGGAGTTCCGATAAAAAAAAATACGAAAATTCTCCTTCGACTCCGCTGGCCAAAGTACTCGGATCGGAAAGATGTTTACGTCAACGGTTAGATCTCGTCGAGGTGAATCTTCCTTTAAAATATCGTGCGAAAATTCATCCGGGAAGGCCTTCAATTTGGCCGGTCAAACTTTCCGGATCTAAGAAATTTTGGTCAACATTTGACCTTCAAAGGCATTTTTCCGGTGATCCGTGCGGGCTATGAAAAATCCGGGAGCACCATTGAAATCCTCTTGTCGAGACGAGTCTCCAGCATGTGACCTCTGCCGGCGCTGCCGTCGGCCACCGCCGGCCGCCGCCACCTCCGCCACCGGCCACCGCGAAGAATCCTCCGATCGAAAAAATCTTTACATCATCACGAAGCTCTTCTTATGCTCGTTCTTCCTTTAAAATATCGTGCGAAAATTCATCCAGGAAGGCCGTCAATTGTGCCGGTCAATATTTTTGAATCTAAGAAATTTTTTGGTCAACACCGGTCACCTTCTCCGTTTTTCGGTCGATTTCTGTCGACTCACGTCGAGCCAACGGCACCATCGGGACCGCCTCGCCAGGGTGAGCGCACGACCGGTCGCATTCGCCAGAGACGGCGACATTTTCCGGCAGCATCTTTGCAGCTATTTCGCCGGAGTAGAAGCATGAACCGAGCAGATCGGTGAGTAGCTCGATGCAGTCCATGTCCCAGCACATTGGGCCCGATGTGCACGGTCCAGCAGGAAGGAAGCCCGTCAGCGAGCAGCCCACGTCGCGCAAGGCCCACATGTTGCGGCCCAGCAGAGGAGTAAGGAAAGGAGCGGCCCGTGTCCAGCCCGCGCGGCCCGCGTCTCAGCCCGCCTTTCTCACAGTGTCAGGCCTGCGAGGCCCGCAGCAAGCCCACGTCCAGCCCACATGTGGCCCGCGCCTCCTCAACACAATTTCCCGGCCCAAACTCGATCCAGCGGCCCATTAGCGCTCAACTGCGGCCCATTTTGCCCCCAAACAGCTCCAAATGGAGCCCTATTCACCCAAACTTGGCCCAATGAGTAAGAATAGCCCCGTTTCTAGCCAAAAACTAATTCGGGATAATTCGACGCACGCGCGGTGAGGTAATTTGAGATAATATTCTCATAAGGAAGGTATGGAGTTAATTTAAATTATTGGTTCAAAGGATTTTTAAATGGGTGAAAATTGGGGTAATATTTGATTTATTCGCGGAGAATAATATGATGTGATATATTCGTGGGATTATTTGATATATTCGTGGAGTTTATTTAATTTATTCGTGGATAATATATTCGATCTATTCGGGGTAAAATTATTCAATTTATCCGTGGAAAACTTATTTGATTGAGAATAAATGCGAGTCGTGATTTCGAATTGAGAACATTTTGTGGTGATTCTTACCGTGTGTTTGGTGCACTTATCGTTGGGCTCGAGAAATGGATTAGTATTATATGGTTTGATATCTTGATATATTCGGAGCCTCTCATTTGGATTTTCACGTGACAATGTGGAATTTTGTTCGAATTGTTTATTCATAATTTTTAAGCATGTCTTAAATCGAGGAGATAGTGATGATTGTATTTGATCTCTTATTTTTCTTGCGTGGTGAATTACAAAATGGATGACGTGAATATAATATGGATAACGATATCTCTTTGAATTCTTGTCGAGGAAACATCGAAATAACCCGAGTCTCGACAAGTTATGGTGGACAAGTTGTGGAGTTTCGAGGACAAAATGAGCGAGCATGGATCCATCAAAGCAGGGCAATAAGGAGGGACGAGTCTGGATGGTGCCGATCGCAGGTGGCAATTTCAGAGGCAGAAATCATTCTCTTTTGGAGAGGTAGGATAATTGGGAGTGGCATTTTCGACCTTCAGGAAAATGCATGAGCATGTGACCTAAATATTAGCTATGGTGAGGAGTGGGAAGCATGGAGCAAACATCAACTCAGGTCGTCGTGTACAGACATGAAAGGGAGGTCAAAAAAATGCTTGATTCTTTTTATTTTTATATCTTGTTCGATAGAACTATGCATTGGATGAGACTAACGAAAATGATCAATTACTATTCTGTCTCGTGGTCTTTGGTGTGTTTCCTTGTCGACCTCAGTGGCAGGTCGAAGTGTT
This sequence comes from Striga asiatica, assembly GCA_008636005.1. NCBI lineage: Eukaryota > Viridiplantae > Streptophyta > Magnoliopsida > Lamiales > Orobanchaceae > Striga > Striga asiatica. Next base: position 524,775 of record BKCP01006404.1, read on the forward strand.
CGAGCAGTTCGAAGAAAAAAATCCACCATGACTAAGGCCTCCGGGCTGGGTGGTCACATGTAACGACCACTCCTTTGAGGGTGGGCATGTGTTCGAAGACCAAAATCCACCATGACTAAGGCCTCCGGGCTGGGTGGTCACATGTAACGACCACTCCTTCGAGGGTGGACATGTGTTCGAAGAAAAAAAATCCACCATGACTAAGGCCTCCGGACTGGGTGGTCACATGTAACGACCACTCCTTTGAGGGTGGGCATGTGTTCAAAGACCAAAATCCACCATGATTAAGGCCTCCGGGCTGGGTGGTCGTTCCTAGCGTTGGGACGGTAAAGACACGGATAGCTCGAGCAGACCTCAGTGGTAGGTCGATTATCTTTATTTGATTCTCGATTTCGTCGAATTTATTTTTCGACTTCAAAAAAAGGGAGATGGAGTTCATTACGGATAGCTCGAGCAGACCTCAGTGGTAGGTCGATTATCTTTATTTGATTCTCGGTTTCGTCGAATTTATTTTTCGACTTCAAAAAAAGGGAGATGGAGTTCATTACGGATAGCTCGAGCAGACCTCAGTGGTAGGTCGATTATCTTTATTTGATTCTCGGTTTCGTCGAATTTATTTTTCGACTTCAAAAAAAGGGAGATGGAGTTCATTACGGATAGCTCGAGCAGACCTCAGTGGTAGGTCGATTATCTTTATTTGATTCTCGGTTTCGTCGAATTTATTTTTCGACTTCAAAAAAAGGGAGATGGAGTTCATTACGGATAGCTCGAGCAGACCTCAGTGGTAGGTCGATTATCTTTATTTGATTCTCGGTTTCGTCGAATTTATTTTTCGACTTCAAAAAAAGGGAGATGGAGTTCATTACGGATAGCTCGAGCAGACCTCAGTGGTAGGTCGATTATCTTTATTTGATTCTCGGTTTCGTCGAATTTATTTTTCGACTTCAAAAAAAGGGAGATGGAGTTCATTACGGATAGCTCGAGCAGACCTCAGTGGTAGGTCGATTATCTTTATTTGATTCTCGGTTTCGTCGAATTTATTTTTCGACTTCAAAAAAAGGGAGATGGAGTTCATTACGGATAGCTCGAGCAGACCTCAGTGGTAGGTCGATTATCTTTATTTGATTCTCGGTTTCGTCGAATATATTTTTCGACTTCAAAAGAAGGGAAATGGAGTTCATTACGGATAGTTCGAGCAGACCTCAGGTCGATTATCTTTATTTGATTCTTGTTTCGTCGAATTTATTTTTCGACCTTGGTGGCATGTCGAGGGAGTTCATTCAGAGTAGTTCACGAAGGTCATTCGGATTTTGAGGAAATATACAACAGGCTTGAATTTTAAATTTTGAACTGGGGGGCGATAGGACGAGGTGGTCTAAGAGAGTTCGAACATGGTGATCGAAAAACAACAAGACATAAGTTCAAATTTTTAAATTCAAAACTTCAGTGGTCGATCAGCTTTCGGTGTTCGACCCCAGTGGTGGGTCTCTCGGTTTTCGACCTCAGTGGTCGATCAACTTTCGGTGTTCGACCCCAGTGGCGGGTCTCTCGGTTTTCGACCTCAGTGGTCGATCAGCTTTCGGTGTTCGACCCCAGTGGTGGGTCTCTCGGTTTTCGACCTCAGTGGTCGATCAGCTTTCGGTGTTCGACCCCAGTGGCGGGTCTCTCGGTTTTCAACCTCAGTGGTTGAATTCAATTGTTAATAAATCCTTAGCAGAAGTTGAGTATAAAGTTTTGGCATCAACTGTATGTGAAACTCAATGTTCTAATTTGCACATTGCTTATAATGTTCCAGTTTCCATTTTTTGAAATCGCAAATCAACAATTTCCATTCCCGCAAACTCTATTTTCTATGAAAGAACTAAACACCTACAAATTGATTGCTACTCCATAAGAGAGAAACTAGCACAAGATGTCCTTTCACTCCATTACATTCCAACTTCATAACAGATTGCAAACATACTAATAACAAAACCAATTGGTGGTATGCTATTTTTACATCTTTCTTTCAAGATGAACTTAAAAAATATCCATGCCTCTTGCAAACGGTAATAGAATATGAATAGTTAGTAAAAGTATGAATTAGTTTTAGCACTTATTTCTTCTTTCGTAAATAACAACTTGTAAATAACACCTTACATCTTTTGTATTTTTATTTTTTACATTTGTAGCCCAAGTATAAAAGGAGTAAAGGACAAATACATTTGCATTGTAATCACTTTAATTTCTTTTAGATGAAATATAAAAATTCTAATTTTCCTTTCTCTGTGTGGTGTTCTCCAGACACTGGATTCAATAGTTGGTTCTATTTTTCACAATCGTGCTAGTCTTTTACAATATTACTATAATCTTTTGATCACATTTTCTCTGAAAAATCGTGCTTTGTATTGATATTCTACTCAGCTGGTTGCTTTTCTCCTTTTTATTTGAACTCATCGAGTGCAGAGAGATTCTCATGAGCTGGCAAATTTTGATTAGTCCTTTGTTCTAGCGATAATTCTTTATTGCTAAAAAAGGGGATCGGAGGAGATGCCCATGGTTTTGAGGCAACGATTACTTTTTATTTGTATGCTTTTGATGATGATTTATAATATTATAATGTCATCATGCTTATCTTTTCTGGGTTTAACTTGGCTCTTTCTAAATTATAAAATCAAGGCTAAATTAAATAATTCAATGTTCATGTTTATCCCGACAACCTTGGCTCTTGTTTCCCATCTTCCAACTTAGCTGTTTAGATGCTTAAACAGCTAATCTCCTCTGGCTTTTGAGATCACAACAATTAGTGGTGGCTAATCAATCTTATATTCTTAATTAAGCAGGATTATGCGTATAATATATTAGTACGATTGCACAAATAATATATACTAGCTAGCTAGGAAGTGGCCCTCATAAAAATCCTTGATTTTTGTTGCCCATTAACATATGTGGTTCAAATGATCAGTGCTTTTTCTAAGCATTGCATTCATGTTTCATCTAATTGGTGTATAACTTGCACCAACCTCAAATAACTTGAGCAAACTCATAATAGATATTGTTGGCATGAAATGTAAATGATATGCGTGTCATAGGTTGGTTGGTTCAAATTTGCTATGTAATCATAAGATTGTGCTATAAAATTCTGAATGCTAGTTCGAGAGCATTTCTATTTATAGAGAAACTGTTAGAAGAAGATTTTTCAACAAGTGAATTTTCATAAAGTCTCGTGTTTTTTAAAATATGCGATGTGATGATCCGAAATTCCAATCCAAATGAATATACCATCTAAACATAAATTATATGAAAATCAAAATGGCCTTTGGAATCTACTAGTCCACGCCAAACATGCATCGAAATTGGATTAAAAGTTTTCTTTATGCAAAAAAATTATTATCTAGTCCCACAATAGAGATGGAAAGATGGAAAAAGATATTTGTGCGAAACATGAAATAATTTTGAGATTACGATGAATATGAGACAAATCTATACTTATATAATAAGATGTACCATTTACGAAATTTAATAAGTTGAAAAGTCAATGCAATAAATGCATTACTATTTTGAGCAACATAATATAATATCATATCTATTTTTAAATAAAAGGAAATTCTATTTACTACATTTACTATCCAGAAAAGTCAACTGCATTAAATACCATTACTATTTTGGTATTATAATATTTTATTCATTTAATTGATTTATTTATTTGTTTTATTTTAAAAAGGTAAGTATAATAAAAAGATTTTAATAATAAAAAAATCAAATACCAAATAAAAAAGTACACTTTGACTTATTTGATTATATTTGGTATTTGATTATACCAAATATATTTCTATTTAGTATATACATTAGATATTTACTAAAGTATTTATTTGTTTTATTTGTCAAAGTTAAGTATAGATTTGTTTATATTATCAAATCATAAAAAAATATTAAATCCATATTGTAAAAAAAAAAATCATATAATTTTATAACAATTCTACTACACTATTTAACAATATTCTTTTTTTATTATATAATAAAATAATAACTAAATATTATATGGTGCACAACAATAAGTAAAACTGTTACTTTATCTTATATCAAGGGATAAATTTATATGCTAAAATTAAATTTTTATTAGTATAAATGTTTTAGTGAGATAATATATTAATTATTTTACAAGCTAGCCCTAACATGCTCATATTTAATGTTTTAAAAGATGTAGAAAAAAACTTATAATAACTCTATTGTTTTTTAGACTTAAACGTTGATTAAAAGAGGTAAAAATTCCTAATTTTTTAGACTTAAACGTTGATTAACACCATAGATTGAGAGTCTATATTTAGTAAAATTCCTAATTGTAATAAAAAAATTAATTTTTGCTAGGTTTAGAATATCTTTAAATTCATCATAAAAAGAAAAAAAAACTACAATGAAAAAAGCAAGTCAGCTATATATCGATTTGTTGTACTCCTCAAATCACATTCACAATTTGGCTACAAGGAAAGGAAACTCATTGATTAAAATATTATTTTGTCAGTAGTCTTAATGTACAAGAGTCTTTAAGACTCTTGTATAAAACTTTTATTGAACATTGTACACTTGCGTATTATAAACTTTTATTGAATATTGCATCTTATAATATAATATTCTCTAAATAAATATATCCCGTGCTTCGCACGAGTCACGTACTATCTATATCCCGTACATTTTTCTTTATTCATGTATATAATTATAAGCCTGGATAAATAGCCTTAAAATTGTGCACCACGTGCATCGCACGGGCTCTGTACTCGTATATATAGATTAGAGCTGATATGATAAGTAAATAATAAAATATTAATTAATAATGAGTGTTAGTTAGGAATAGGTAAGTGTGTGAATGATATTCTTTTATTCGGTAATATAAAATAATGATTAATTTATAATTTTAAAAGGTAAGAATTGGGNGATACAATCGAAAGGCTAACTAGACCTTAATCAACAGTTCATCAGAGCACCACTAAACATGTGGCCTAAAACTCAACCACCCTAAACAAAGCCAAATACAACCAAGAAGACAAAGGCAAATACACACATTTGGATCCTTTGCTCCCAAGTATAAGACAGCAAAAAGAGAAAAACAAAGCAAAACAGATAAAATTAAAAACTACAAATTAGAAAAAGTACAACCAACTGTCCAAAGGACCTAAGCCATACTCTTCCCATCTACATACCAAAACCAATCAACAGATGCATCCTCTGTATTCCTCCCAATCAGCCAAGGCTAACTTCACAACCTCAACTTCACTTCTCCATTGCTTTGGAACAGCTACAGGTTTCTTGTTTTCCAAATTTACCATAGGATTTAGGTGGATAGTTAAATTCCGATTTCAGCTACCTCTTTCTTCTCCATTGAAGGAACCCACCACCACCAGTCCTTTAAACTGTGAGCTTCTGATAGTGAGTCACCCCAATCAATTGGAGCCAGCTTCCATACCATTTTGGCCCTTGGACACTTAAAGAAAATATGCTCCATAGTTTCTGGTTCTTCTCCACAGCCATGGCAAATATGATCAATATCAAGACCTCTTCTCCTGAGGTTGACACCTGTAGGCAAAGAGTTTGAAAAGCATTTCCAGATTAGATGTTTAATTTTACTATTAATCTTCAATTTTCAGCATCTTTCCCTGGCTATTCTATCACTCTTAGCTGAGATGCTTCCTTCTGCTCTATCCAGTTTCAAGAGTTTCTGAACCATCAACTTATAATGAAAAGATAATGGGATATGGGGTCCCCCTGCCTTATAACCCTGGAAGGTTCCACATAACCACACATGTCTCTATTAATATTAAAGGAATATGAATCAGTAGATATGCAAGCAAAAATCCACTGAACAAAAGATGAGTGAAAGCTTAGACTGTGTAAGATCTTGATGATGTTTTTCCACTAAATTCGGTCATAAGCCTTCATCATATCCAGTTTCAAAGCAATATAATATTTGTGCCCAGTCATGTATCTATTTAGAAAATGTACTACCACCTGAGCAACTATCACATTATCAAGCAACTGCCTACCTTTAACAAAAACAGCCTGGCTCTCACTTATGATTCTGTCTAAGAAAGGCTTCAGTCTATCAACAAGAATTTTGGACACCACCTTATATGCCATACCACATAGGCTTATAGGTTGAATAAAAATATTTGAAACGAATAGTTTCATTTCAAAACCACCAGTAAGATAAATTTTAACTGGTCAATAGTTCCATCTATTAGATATCAAAATAACGTACCACTGAAGCGCGATGAACAAAAAAAATCCCAATTCTCTCCATCCTTTTCCGGTAACCCTAGACCCCTGAGGTAGAACGTGATTGACGAAAGGGATAAAGAGATACTCTCTCTTCAGAAAACACGCAAGAACATATTTTTATTTCTCAATTTCAACTAATCGTCTGTTCTCCTCCCACAAGAGCATAAATAGAATCCAAAATATCCTAAATCTCTAACTTAATAAGCAAGTAAATAAATATTATCCTACCCAACTAATTAAGATAAATAAAGATAATAATAATAATAATGCAACATGACTAATCAAATCAACGCTGGAAGCCGATCATATTTTTCTAAAAAAGCCAACGCGAGCTCGTCTCCATCATCCTCCCCCAGTTGAGGAGGATTCGCCCTCAAATCCGAACCGAGCTCGTCTCCGTCGGCTTCGTCGGGGTGCCAAGGAGCCAGCTTCATCATGTGAAAAATATCCAGCAAACGAGCATGAGAGGGCAATCGAAGACGGTATTCATCCTGAGGAAGCCGATCGATAATCTCGTAAGGGCTGGCCCTACCATCGTTCGTGGAACCAGCCCAGACAAAGTTGCCCACATCAAAAAACACTGAACGATCGTCCAACGAACCATACACCTCGTCACATGCCCCGCCACGGGAAAGAAATAAGGCAGCAGGTGGCCACACCAACATCGAATGGGGAGTTACAGGATGCAAAACTAAGCACACACCGTCGAATGTAAACTCATATGTATTAAGACGGCCATCATGCACTACAGCACGATCAAACTGCCAAGGACGCCCCAACAAAAGGTGCCACGCATCCATAGGCACGATGTCACACCACACCGCATCCTTATAGGAGGAGCTGATAGAAAAAGAAACCAACACACAATGTGTAACAGAGACAGCGTTGTCATGTTGTATCCACGCGAGAGAGTAGGGGTCCGAATGCGGCTCACACACTAACCCCAGTTTCTGAACGACTTCAACCGAAATCACATTCTCGCACGAGCCGGAATCTATCACAAAACGGCACACCCGACCGCCAATGGTGCACGTAGACTAAAAAAGGTGACGCCGCTAACTCTCATCGTTGGAAGAAACATGGGGAGATAAAAGGGAACGACGAAGAACAAGTGCGTGACCCACGTCCCCCAAAATATGCACCACCGGAACCTCAGGCTCTTTGTCGAAAATTGGAGGGCCATCATATATTGCAGTTGCTGAATATTCCGCTGTTTCCTCAGTAAACAACACACGTGACCCGGCCCCTTTTGGACAAGCCGCCTGCCGATGGCCAAGCTCACCGCAGCCGAAGCACCGTATCCCGCCACCAGCCCGCTGTGTACTCACGGTTGGTGCCGTCCCCAATTCGCCGGTAGACTATGGCAGCCCACCGCTGGCCGTCGAACCGCGCCCCATTGTCGGCACTGAGCCCGAGGGCATGCTCGAGGCAGGTATCCCACGCCCGGACTGCAAACCCGCTCCTGCAACACTAACGGACAGGCCCGTCTTACGAGCCAACTGTTTCTCAACAATGAGGGCCCGTTGATGAGCATCTGAAACCGATTCTGGAACAACAAGACTAAGCATATCCTGTATAGCAATATTCAAACCCCCCACATAGCGAGCAACCAGCTGACCTTTCGACTCAAGTAACTCCACACGAGTTAAGAGACGATAAAAGTCTTCTGCATACTCTGAAATAGAATGCGGGCATTGCCGCATATTATTTAATTGTTGATAAACCACATGCTCATAATTAAAAGGGAGAAATTCACATTCTACGTACTTACGGTACTGCATCCAAGTGGAGATTTCTGGTTTCCCCTGGCGATGCCGCAAACTCGTAAGTTGCATCCACCATCCTGCCGCTCGTCCTCGAAATCACGTGGCGACAAACACGACACGCCTTTCATCTGGGACTTCCTTAAATTTGAGGACAGACTCAACAGTAGCCCACCAGTCGAGGAACTCCGCTGCATCTGCTCCTCCTAAAAACTCGGGAATCTCAACCCAAAACATCAAGTCCCAACGCGGGTTGCCGTGTCCATCCGTCGGCCGGTGAAAATCACGCCTGTACAGCCCCTGGCCTGCGTCTTCTCGGCCCAAATCTGGATGTTTCTGTCTGTCGCCATGAAAATCTCGTCCAACACGGCCATGGTTCCAGCCGCGACGGTGTAGTTCACCACCGTCAAGCCCGGCACCAGCCCGATCAAACCATCCATTGCGGCGCTGTTGTCCGCCGTCGTGGAATCCCAGGCCGCCGTCAACAGGGCCCCAGCCATCGCGATGGTGCTGTTCGCCCTCCTCGAAGCCCAGCCCGTCGCAGTGCAGGTATTCGTCCCCGTCAGGACCTACTCCACCTCGAAAGAAACCCCGCTCGCGACGCCCGATGTCGCTGTCCACAAACCCTCCTTCACCGCGCCCATCGTCGCCCACAGGCCGACGACGCTGCTCCATCGTGAACGGATTGACACGCTAACGGTCTTCTCCTCCGCCTCGTCGCCGGACGGAGTCGGTGGTGAACGCTGGCGGGGCGCCCCACCAAAGCTGCGTCCTCCACGTTCCCCGCGAGCCCCTCCACACGTGCCTCGGTCGCTGGCAGCACGAGTCGTATGGATCTCGTCCATCATAGTTCGCATAGTCTCCCGCAACTCCTCAATTCCGGATGAGAGATCCGTAAATCGGTTGTCCATCCCGAGAAAGTGCTCATCCATCCTCTGGAATTGCTTCTCAATGACGTTGTCGATTATGGCTTGTCCTCTCTTAGGCGGCATCGCGGATCGTTGCTGGTCTCTGGATACCAACTGCTGTAGAACGTGATTGACGAGAGGGATAAAGAGATACTCTGTCTTCAGAAAACACGCAAGAACAGATTTTTATTTCTCAATTTCAACTGATCGTCTGTTCTCCTCCCACAAGAGCATAAATAGAGTCCAAAATATTTTAAATCCCTAACTTAATAAGCAAGTAAATAAATATTATCCTACCCAAAATTAAGATAAATAACGATAATAATAATAATGCAACATGACTAATCAAACCAACGCCGGAAACTGATCATATTTGTCTAGAAAAGCCAACGCGAGCTCGTCTCCATCAACCCCGGTGATGACCGCCACAGGCCATCCTCGACACGGAATTTCCTCTCGCGACTTCCAGTTTACTTCCGACATCAAAGCGACCGCGGGTCTGCGGTCGACCGGGGGAGTTTCTGAACCCTAGCAGTCCTCCGCCACCGCCCCCGCGGGCAGCTCAGCCTGGGCCTCCGCCACAACGTTGGTCCTTTCCTGACATGGTCAATAAACACCAGAATCACGTGGATGTCATCGGTGACGATGAAGGCGAAGATGCTAATGCGGACGAGGAAGTATCAGTGGACCTATCCAGCCTAGTACCGGAGGTCCGTATTGCACCACGTTTCTTCGAACGCATCTCCAAGGACTAGAAACATGTGGCCGTGGTCAAACCGTTTGACGAATCCATCACCATACCTTCTCTCTATAATCGGTTGACTAAGCTATGGCCGTTCATGTCGGGCTATTACATGATGGACTTGGAGAATGGTTTCTATCTTATCTAATTTCGTAATCAAGAAGATGTACGCAAGGCCCTCACAGGTGGTCCCTACATCATAGGCGGTGGGTATATGCACGTGCAACCTTGGGATCTCGAGTTTGACGCCATGGAAGTGGAAATTACGTCTACTGTAGCATGGATCCGGCTACCGGGCATGCCGGCCCACCTTTATCACAACAAAGTATTCCGCACGATTGGTCGCAATGTCGGTAAGGTGATGAAAATCGATCAACAGACTGTCGCGCTTACTCGGGGTAAATTCGTCAGGCTTGCGGTCTTGGTCGATATCACTAAGCCTCTATGCATGCATTTCACCATCAATGGACGGTTTCATCGCATTTATAAAAACCTACCCACTATTTGTTTTCAGTGTCGACTGGTAAGCATTCAAAAAGCTTGTGCCCTTTCAGACGCAGTCTCCGGAGCCTGCCACACGTAGTGGACACATGCCCGTCAATCGTGACCGATGTGACATTAATGGCAAGGGAGTTTCCGAGGACCAGCCAGACAAGAAGATCGGTGGGGCAGAATCGAGGTATGGACCGTGGATGTAGGTCCCGCAACGCACGTGCCATTCATACTCCCAACGTGATATGGGGGGATAAGGTGCCCAGTACGAAAGTTCCGTCATCCGGATCGCGATTAGGGTCTCAGTTCACTGTTTTGAACTGTGAGGACTCGAGGGGTGCCAATATGCACTTTGAGTTTGGCGCACCATCTAAGACGAACACCAGGGAGGGTCTCGACTTGCCCAAAGGGGCTTCGGGTGTCCCCGCGAAGCAAGAGTGGCATGTATTTAAGGGCAAATGTCGGAAAAACAGCAGAATTGACCTGGCTCATAAGTCTGGAGGGGAAATTATTGGGCCTGAGAAGATGACTATACCTGTAGTGGACTTAACCAACGATATGGAGCTGGGTCACACCAAAAGTGCTGGGCTTGGGCCTCATCGGAAGACGACTGTGCCGAACCCATTGCCGACTACCTCTGGACCAATTCAAGTGGGAGCTGGGCTTGACCCGTCCAAACACCGTGCTATGGTCGTGTATGACGACCATGCTCTACCTTCTCCGTCCCAGCCTCTGGTTGCTTCAACCGATGATGATTTGATGAGGGCAGAGACCCAGTTCGTGGCTCTCCAAGAACCGTGGCCGGAGGATTCTAACATTTCAGGACGACCGATGAGTAGTTCGGGTACTGTTCCTCAGGCCATGGATCTCGGTGCTGACTTTGACTCGGACTCGCATGTTCAACCCCTTGCTTAATGGCGATTGCCACCCTTTTCCTTCATAGTTTCCTTATGAATATATTAACTTGGAATGTTCAAGGTGCCGGTTCGCCTGCCTTTCGGGGAGCCTTCTTTACCTTAATCTAACAGTACAAATTGGATGTGGTCGCTCTTTTCGAACCTCGTATTAGCGGGGCGACAGCTGATAAGTTTGTGAAGCTTGTTAAATTTGAGAATTCATTCCGAGTAGAAGCTCGGGGCTTCTCCGACATCATATTGATTCTATGAAACGATGTAGTGCACGTGGACATATTGTGCTTCTCGCCATTTTGTTCATGTTCGGGCATCTAAAAGTGGTGACGAGTGTTTGGTCTCCTTTGTTTACGCTAGTCCCCGAGGGGCAATTCGTAGACAGTTGTGGTCTGAATTGGCCTACATGGCAACTAGTATCTCCGAGCCTTGGTTAATTGAGGGCGATTTTAACTGCCTCCTCCATCAGTCTAAGAAGCAAGGAGGCTCCTCGGCCCATGGTACGGTTAATTTGGAGTTTTCTGATTGGTTTTTCGCTCACAGTCTCTATGAAGTGGCGACGGACAGCCACCTTTTCACTTGGGTTAGGGATGGTCCTTCCGGCAGACTCGAAGAGAAACTCGATTGTTTCATAGCTAATACGGCCTGGATGGATACATTCAAGTTGGGTCGCGTTCGCCTCCTGCCGAGAATTCAGTCTAACCACTCACCCCTCATGTTGACAGATGGTCGGTAAAATTACGAACCCCGAGGCCAGAAGCCTTTTCGTTTCTTGGCAGCATGGTTAACTCCCCCAGGGATTCTCTGGTTTGCTACATGAGGCGTGGCACTCCTCCCTTTGTTTTACCGAGGCGGCGAAGCGGTTCGCAGAATCCGCAAGAGAGTGGAACTCGAACGTGTTTGGCAATATATTCCAGCAGAAAAAAGGTTATTGGCACGTCTAGGCGGTATTCAGAGAAGCCGCCAATTCTATTACAGGGAGCGGTTGGTTGAGTTAGAGCGACACCTGTGTGTAGAGCTCAACGAAGTCATTCTTCAAGAAGAGCTGTTATTATTACAGAAAGCTACACGGGAATGGTCATTTTGGGGGGATAGAAATACATCCTTCTTTCATCCCCATCTCAAACACCATAGACGACAGGGTAGAATCTCTACGTTGGTGGATGCTGACGGTAACTGGATTATAGACAAAGCATTGCTGCGGACATTAGCCGTGGATTTTTGCAAAAAGATATATACCGCTGGACCGCCACCCAAACGGCCAGGTACCCCACCCAGTCTCTTCCCTGCCTGTGATATGGAGATGCTACATGCTATGGCTGACGACATTTCGGACGAGGAAGTCTCCTCAGCTCTTCACTCCATGGGCACTCTGAAAGCCCTCGATATGGACGGTTTAAATGCTCTATTTTTAAAGAAGAATTGGGCGACGGTGGGGCCTTCGGTGTGCGACTTTCTCAGCCAGATGTGGTGTGATGGAGTTGTGCTCGGTGACGTGAACCAAACCTTAACCGTTCTGATTTCGAAGATCGAGAATGCAACCACGATTCGGCACTTCCGCCCTATTATCTTGCTCAACGTGGTCTACAAACTCTTCACTAAAATCTTGATGAATCAAATGAAGGGTACATTTCCTACCCTAATCCATCCAGCATAGGCCAACTTCGTCCCGGGCAGGCAGATTACGGATAATATTGTTATCACGCAGGATCTCATTCACTCTATGCATTAAAATCAAGGTGTCAAGGGCTACATGGTTGTAAAAGTAGACCTGGAGAAGGCCTATGACTTACTACGATGGGACTTCATTGAGGAAACGTTGCGACTAGCTGGGTATCCCGATAAATTAATACAGGCGGTTATTGTTGGCGTCGGCTCGGCGACGATGCGGTTGTTGTGGAATGGGGCAATTGGCGAGGCGTTCCAACATAATAGAGGAGTTAGGCAGGGAGTCCCGTTTTCCCTATCTCTTTGTCCTATGTGTTGAACGGTTGGGACAGCTTATTTGCCAGACGGTCGAGGGCTTTGCGTGGCGACCGATCAAAGTGGGCAGACATGCAGTCTCGGTTCCCTTTTTTTTTTTTTTGCAGATGACCTCCTAATTTTCTTGGAGGCCTCTGATGAGCAGGCGTTGATTCTTAAGCAGGTACTTGATTTGTCGCCTCTCGGGACTTAAAGTCAGCTCGAAAAAGACGATGGTGTTTTTTTCTCGCAAAGTGGGAATCGAGGAGCAGCATCGCCTAACGAATGTCTTAAACTTCAAGTGGATGGACAACCTGGGGAAATACCTAGGGATGCCGGTTATCCAAAGCCGGGTCACAAAGAATACGTACGCTCACATCTTGGAGAAAGCGGAGTCGCAATTAAATGGATGGTGCATGCGGCTTCTTTCTAGGGCCGCGCGGGTCACTCTTACCCAGTCTGTCTTAAGCACGCTGCCTTTATTCTCTATGCAATCAGCTATGCTTCCTTGTGCCATCACGGACGGGCTAGAGAAACGAAGTCGCGCCTCCATTTGGGGCGGTACTGACGACCAAAAGAAATCATTCGGTACCCTGGCGGGAAGTATGCCAGCCTAAGGACGAGGGAGTCTTGGGCATACATGACCCCCGGCGTATGAACAGAGCGTTATTAATGAAGCTAGGGTGAGGTTTGTTGACGAAGTCGGACTCGCTTTGGGCTCGGGTTCTGATGGCCAAATATAATATTATTCCTTTGACTTGCCAGGATATCTTTCACCACCATCGAGGGTCGGCTTTGTTGCGCGCCCTCAATAGTGTTTGGCTAAATTTTGTGAGAGATCCGATTGATCATTGGTAATGGAGAGACAACCATATTTTGGCTTGACCCATGGATCGGGACGGGAAAACCATTAATACTCTATGCCTTTGGACAGCCACCCAAGAAGATGCTCCATTTAACGGTTGCTAATTTTGTTGATGCGTATGGATGATGGAAGTGGGATTGTTTCCACAGGAGCCTTCCCTCCTCAATCACCATTCGCATCGCTGGCATGCTTCCCCCGGCTTCGATGGCAGGTGCGGACCGCATGGTCTAGGGATTCTCCCAGGACGGTTGTTTTTCCACCAGATCCGCGTCCATGGCGTTAACTAACTCCGGCCGTGATCCCGACCAGCCCCTCTAGAAAATTGTTTGGAGCATGGCGACACCGCCACGAGCCCGGCATTTTTTGTGGCTGGCTACTAAAGGTCTGCTGCTTACGAATGCAAAGCGCGTTAGGAGGCATTTATCCATCTCGAAAAATTGCGTTTTGTGACGAAAGTAAGACGGTGATGCACGTACTCCGAGATTGCCTGATCATTAGGAGCCTGTGGGATAGGCGGGGCCCGACTATCTATGTCCGTGGATTTTTCCAGCTACCCCTACGAAGTTGGTTACACTGGAACTTAGTGAGGAATCGAGTTGGCCAGGTGGATAACTGGGCGACTCTCTTCGTTATTGCTGCATGGCGAATATGGGGGTGGCGGAATGATCAGGTTTTTAGCCAACGAGTCCTTAGTTGCGGCGTGCGATGCTCGGAGGTTGTTCGTCTGGCCGAGAAATACGGTCGAGCAGCGGCAGCTTACGCGCAGGTTGGCGCGCCTCACCACGTTACTCGCATGATACGTTGGTCTCCGCCGGAGTCAGGATGGGTTAAGCTTAATACCGATGGAGCTGTTGATATCCCCATGGGCCTCAGTAGTGCCGGAGGGCTACTTCGCGACGAGGTGAGAGTATGGATTGAATGGTTCCTCATGAATATTGGATATTGCACTATTACGGGGGCCGAGCTGTGGGGCCTCCTGCAGGGATTACAGATGGCTTGGGATCGGGGCTTTCGACGTCTCATAGCCGAGGTAGATAGCAAATGCGTTACCCAACTGATCCTCGGGCCCGAGGACAATCTCGGGGTTCATGCAGTGGTTGTCTCAGCCATCCGTAGTATGATCCAGTGGGATTGGAGCGTTACGATCCAACATGTGCATAAAGAGGCGAATTTAGCAGCAGATCATATGGCGAGTCTGGCGTCATCTTACTTGCTCGGAGTGCATCGCGTTTCTTCACCTCCCGTCGACATGGGACCCTAGCTTAATCACGACGATATGGGGGTGTCTTATCCCCGCCGAGTTCCAGGCTAGCATTTAATTTTAGGCATCGGCCTCCTTTATTGTACAAAAAAAAAAAAAAATTAACTGGTCAAACAAAAATAAATTATTTTCATAATGAATCACTTCCTAAAATATCTAGTTATAATTGAGTTATTTTTTGTCATATGTCATTACTAGGCCTTTTTTTCAAGATTTAAATTCATTATTAGTAGATGGTAATATTACAAACTTTGTTTCTAATGATAATTCTATAAACAGGCCATGTTTTTTAATATTAGTGAAGATTATGGTGTGTCATCCCCAAAGGTAGAATGACAAATGTCTCAAAAGCTGCAGTACCAGGGGCGGAGGCACATGTTTTCATACCCGGCCTCCAGCCCGAGTGGCTTCTACAAGTTAAAATTATTCAATACATATGTAATATATTACAAAAAATTATTTGTTTAAATCTTAGCCCGACCTTAATAATTGAAGATTTTAAACAAATAGACTAATCATCAAATCACTTCTAATTCAAGTCTCTTAGATATTAAATTGAGAGTTCTTCTCTTTCTATTTTTCACCTTAAAAACTAAATTTCTTGTTAAGAATAATCTAAAGACAAAATTAAGTTTATTTTTCCTTTATAAAAAGGTGAGGATGATGATGCTTTCTTGCATCAATAATGAAGTTTAAACGACATTTTCAATTTAAAAATACCTAATTTTGATACATTGATCTTTGAAAAACTTGATTTTTCGTCCCATTATGCATTTCTTGAAGATTTTTTTTTTTTTTTGGTCAAGATAATTAATTTCAACCAGTTATTTTAAATTCTAACTCCACCCTTGGCAGTACATGCTCTGAGAAATTTAAACGAAGTAAATATAGAGCACACATATTGTTATGATGCGTGTTACTTTGCAGTAGTATAAATGATGATAAATCTTCAATATTTTTCAATAGCTTTAGACTAATCTTATCTGTATAACTTCTACCCATGAAGAGTCAAAACCAGTCATCAAAGATAAGTGTATTGTAGATAATTATATTTTTACCCTATGAATCTCGATCTTGGATCGAATATCTTAAGGAAAGTAGTTCGAAATTTAGAGTCATTGTGAATCGCACAGAAAATGGAAAATGAGTTCCAAACCTCCTTTCAAGGACTAAAACTTTTTTAGTTCAAGGACAGGCTTATGTTCAGAATGCAGTGGTAGCAAGATGGGACATTGAAGCTAATCACGCCAAGATATCAGTAGAAAACATGCTGTTGGGACTAAGGGAATGGCTGGAAACAGGGGTGACTGAAGGATGGAACAGAGTGCAAGTGTGTTTTCAGGACAAGAAGATGGCAGATTTGTTGAAATGTAACTCTGAGTGCCAGGTTAATGTGTCTGTTCTTGTGAAAGATATTGTATTGTTGGGATCAATGTTTTATTATTTCTTCTTAATTTTGTGGTATTATTTAGACCGAGGTGGTCTCTGAGTGGACATAGGCAGTGATCCCCAGAGCAGATTTCAGGTTATCTTGAAATTTGTAATATAATTTGGTTGATTACTCGGATTGTTGTAAAGGCCAATTGTAAAATTGCAATACTTCTCTTCAGAACGTGTAAAGGCCAATTGTAAAGGCCCATGGCTCTTCACGGGCGCTGAGCGAGCAAGAAGGAACCTATGTGAGCCTGAGTCATCGGATAGATATTTGGTGATTGTGACCTATGTACAACTATATTAAGAAATTCAATATAAAATAAGTCTACTAAATTTTTCAACTTCAGGCAACCAATATTTAATGCTATTAGGAGCGTCGTTTATTCATGACACAGAATACTCCGATATGATTTAATTATGCACAATTAATTATTTAATTATGCACAATTAATTATTTAATTATCAAAATGCAAGTCAAAAGTCCGAGTCAAGATCCATGTTCTTACCAATGAGCGTATTGGATTCCAATGTGAGGTGATAGTTGCATAAGATATGATGTCAACACCAACAATAACAATCTTAACAAATATAATAATAATAATAATAATAACAACTTGTGAATAAAAAGTAAATAAAGGAAAACTACACAAATATGTGGATTTAGATTAATATAATGGTAGTGTAGTCTTGTAATACATTAATGACGCATAAAATGATTTCGTTCAAACTCAACACATGGTTATGTTTTATTAAATTTACCACTAATCATAAAGTCTTGATGAGGTTCTCATATTCTCTCCGTTATGTTTCTAAAGTAAATTGTAACCATAACAAATAATAATACTAATAATAATAACAACAACAACAACTAGTGAATAAAAATTAAATGAAGGAAAACTACACAAATACATGGATTTAGAGTAATATAATGGCAATGTACATCTTGTCACAAGACTACGCATAAAATGATTTCGTTCAAACTGACAAATATTTATATTTTATTAAGTTTACCATAATCATAATCTCTTGATAAGGTTCTCATATTCGCTCCGTTTATGTTTCAAAAGTAAATTGTTATCACACCTAATAATAATAATAATAATAATAATAATAATNAGGCATGACCACTCTATCTATAAGTAATTATTTCGGTGTGGAAACGATCGAATAGGCATTTATGGGGGCAGGAATTTTCGCACAGCACCGCATTGAGATAACTTAAACGTCAGCCAATAGATAGATTGACAAGCCCCCAAAAATTTCAGTATAGCGCGAATTGACATGCATATGACTATGACTCAACAAATAACTTTTATGTCTCGAACTTTATGTTGATGGGCACAAATTTCTGACTTGCATTGTATGCCTTTACTTTGTGCCTACAATTCCATCTTATATATCCGTCCGTACAACACAAATTGCAATTGTGGATGGCCCACACTCGTGTCTCACTTCTATGGATCCCCGTGACTTTTTGGTTTCTGCAAGTATAATTAATATATATAAACTAGCAATATGTATTTTATGTAGTTGTAGTTATTATATAGGTTATAATTGTTATTTTAGTACCTGTACTATGGAATAATTGTAATTTTGGTACATATTTTTTATTTATTGCGAAAATACAACTTGACCTTCACGTTTTTACGAATTCAGTACCTAGTATTGACGTTGGTTTGCATGACTTTACGATCGGACTCGTTTGGACTCGTTCGAACACGGAATTGAGTTCCGTTTTTTTCTACGCGTCGTCAACGAACCCCTTTATTCAATGATGCTTGTATGACTAAATTATTCTTGAAATACTATTCTCCCAAAGCTTATGATCAGCACACTAAAGACATGTTTCGTGCGACTTCGCGTTTTGGGCCCGTTCGAGCTCGTTCAAACTTGGAATTGAGTTTCGCTTTTTTCTACATGTCACCAACGAACCCTTCTACTCAACCATGGTTGCCCAGTCAATTTTTGGGCCAAATTGATTCCTCATGGGACTTCCAACCTGCACACTAAAAACAAGAAGAAAAACAAAAAAAAGACACGACACAATAAACTACAAAAACGAATAAAATCCAACAAAAATTCCTAAAACGGGGAAAAATAGTGAAAAAAATAAGAAAAAACGTAAAAAAAATAGAATAAACACTTTCAAAAACTCCATCACTACTAGTTCAAATTTTCCAAAAAGCTTAACGTTTGAATTGACAAAAAATTATAAACTAGTAGTGATGGAATTTTGACAAATGTTTGTTCTATTTTTTTTTTACGTTTTATCCTATTGTTTTGTCACTATTTTTTCCCCGTTTTAGAACTTTTCGTTGGGTTTTATTCGTTTTTGTAGTTTATTGTGTCGTGTGTTTTTTTTTTTCTTTTTCTTCTTGTTTTTAGTGTGCAGGTTGGAAGCTTCGTGAGGAATAAATTAGGCCCAAAAATTGACCGGGCAACCATGATTGAGTAGAAGGGTTCGTTGGCGACATGTAGAAAAAAGTGAAACTCAATTCTATGCTTGGACGAGCTAGAACGGGCCCAAAACGCGAAGTCGAGCGAAGCACGTCTTTGGTGTACTAGTCATAAGCTTTGGGAGAATAGTATTTCAAGAGTAATTTGGTCATAAGAGCATCCTTGAATAGAGCGGTTCATTGGCGACGCGTAGAAAAAACGGAACTCAATTCCGAGTTCGAACGAGCCCAAATGAGCCCGAAACGTAAAGTCATGCAAACCGACGTCAATACTAGGTACCAAATTCGCAAAAACATAAGGTCAGGTTGTATTTTCGCAATAAATAAAGAATAGGTACCAAAATCACAATTACCCCATAGTACAGGTACTAAAATAACAATTACCCTATTATATATAATACGTCAGCACTCGGAATGTTTTCATAAAAGATGTACATTTACATTATAGTTTGCAATTTCTTGTTAGCATATCTTTTACATATTCTTAAAAAAAAAAATCTATTTAATTAGGGCTATTCTCTGTTATTTATAATTACTATATAAAAAAAAGGCACTTTCTCATATGGTCAGTGCATGACCCTACGCTAGTTGTATGACACAAATGAACCAACCGTATAAGAAGGAGATCAATACACATTCTTTTTTATATATAAATAAATTAATAGTTTTTAAGTGTCTGCTTCTTCAATCATTCGCTGGAGCTGCAACAGTGAAAAAACGGCTTCTTCTAATTACTCAAACGGTCTCCACACCTACAAGAAACTCAACACTGAAAGAAGAGTTTTTTTTTTTTAAGAGTCTCTGATGCCTAAGTCAGTATGAGAATAAAGGCGATGAACGGTAATTTCGTAAGTAAAGTGAATGTATAGAGAATGCAATCCTCAAACTAACCTACTACATCCCTTTATATAGGGGAGTGGTGTCTTGTTCCCCAAGTCAGCCCAGAGGATTGACCCAGCTGCCCTTGTTGCCCGTCCGTACGACCTGCAGCGTCTCAGATAGTCGGGTGTTCGGGGTACATACGACCCAATCTTATCGCGATGCGTGGTCCAATCCTCGTACAACATGGTTTTCCAGTTAGATGCCATTTTGTCCCCCTATAAGATCAAATCCATGTCAACAGGTCCAACATCCATTTTGGCAGGATGTGGTCCTCTCCAGCTCATCTATCGGTTAGATAGAACGTGGTCGATTCGACGTCTTGATCTTCTAAGGTTGACTCGTCCATGGGTTTATCTACTAGTTGCATTCTCTTTCAAGTCAACGTGAGTCGAGCTTCTCCATTAACCCGGTCTGGTTGCTTGGTTTTTTTGGGAGGTTTGAGTCGATTCTATATCCTATATCATCTAGTCTCCCTACTCTGGATCGATCTAATATTGCTCGGTCCTAGAGTAGATTTTTCGACCTTGGATTTTGGCACATTAGACTTATTCCGCTTCGACCTGCTGCCTTAGTTCCTCAACTCCCTTTGGAAACCTCTCTACCTTCTTTTTACGCCTTGATGATTGGGTCATGTTGTTCTTGGATCGACCAGGTCTTTTTCTGAAATATTCGGGCTTCCTCTTGCGTTCCTTCTGATTATTTGCTATTAATATCTCCTTGCTTTTTCCTTTAATTTCAACCACTTCCTTTCTACCCCAGTTTAAATTTTAAATTTAAAAATTCAAAAACCTGGGTTCTGGATGTGACCCATT
Organism: Striga asiatica; assembly: GCA_008636005.1. Lineage (NCBI taxonomy): Eukaryota > Viridiplantae > Streptophyta > Magnoliopsida > Lamiales > Orobanchaceae > Striga > Striga asiatica. The sequence continues at coordinate 545,512 of BKCP01006404.1, forward strand.
GTCGTCTCATGGAAGCCACCATATGGGTTACCTCGCCCCCTCGTATATTGTGCCTGTTCAGATCTTGCAATTAATGTGCGTCCTTTCATTTCTTCCTTTTGTTCCCGACCGTTGATCTGGACCTCCATCGGACGGCTCCAAATGCTCGACCTTCCAGATCCTTGTATCGCCTCTTATAAATACCCTCCTTCTATGCCTTTTATTTGTTCGCTCCCTTTGCGATTTTGTGCTTTCCTTGATTGTGCTTTCTCCTTGCTAATCCGTGCTCTTAAAGCTTTTGTCGCCGCCGTGCTCCGCCATCTGAGGGTTCAATCTTTGAAGACATCTGCACTATATTGTCACTCAGTAAGTCGATTTGCTTTCCCTTTTAGTAGTTTTTGTAGTATTTTCGTTTGTAGCTTCTATATGATTATTTCTTTATCTTCCATTTCGCATTTGGGTTTTTGTACTCCATCTAAACCTTTTCTTCCTCGAGCCTTTTTCTTCAAACCCTAAGTCTTCTGTTTTCTCTTCTTTTTTTTTTTAGATTTGCGCGCTACCTCGGCTTCTGAAGCTGCTTCCATTGGCCGTGACATGTCTCCGGGGAGTTCTACGCCAAGTTCGCCTTCTATCTCTCTGCTCGACCTTTTACTTCTCCAATCTTGTGTCCTATTCCTCTTGCCAGAAAATTCCCTAGTTCTTCGGCCTATCTTCCTTCGTCCTCGACCTCCGGTATGGTTCTTTCTCAGCGTCGTCTTCACCGAATTCGTGGCTCATCAAAAGATGAGGAGAAAGAAGAGGGCTTGCCGATTCGCTCTACTGTACCTCAACCTTCTGCCATTCGACCTTTTTCTCCGCACCCTGAGGCCGATCTTGCTGAGGACGAGCTGTTTTATGAGATAGATCCCACTTGCCAACGCAATGAGTTCTGCCACACCTGTGCCAGCGATCCCGGGTGCGACTCCTAAGGATTCCCGTGGACTGGGAGTTTGTTGCTCCCGACACTTTTGACATCCATGAGCTCCCTCCCACCGGTTGTTACACTTTTTTCGAGGACCAGGTCAAAGTGGGCCATAGGTTTTCTTTTTAGCGGACTCCTGCTCGAACTTTGTGTCGTATACGACCTCTCTCTTAATCAGCTTTCCCCTAACTCCATGCGTACACTTATTTCTTTTGCCATCCTTTCCAATTCTCGTCTTGGTGAGGTCGATTCTGACTTTTTCCACTATTGCTTCGTGGTTCTCAATTCAAACGCAAATACCAAGCAATGATCATTTGGTTAGATGAATCACTCAACCTACACGTCTAGAGATTTAGCCTCAATAACTTTCGGAACAAGAGGATAAACATAAACCGCAAATCAAACAAAACAACAACACATAGGCAATACAATAACGAACAAGATTATTCCAAATGAGCCTAGGTCGAACAACACCTCCCCTTTCGGTTCTATATATTGTTTGAATGGATTATAAGGTGATCAATCTTTCAACCTTAAGTGTAATTCAACCCGCATAAAAAGAACGAATAACAAAGCACGATAAACACATGAATATGAGTAATCATCCCCTATCCCTAGCAAATGGATTTAGCTACTCATGTTAATGCGAACACAAGAAATCATATCAATCAAATACACCAAACTCATAATAAAAATGAGGGGGGAAGCTTATGATTTATACAAATCAAGTGTTGAATGTCAAGCACCATCCATATCCACAATGAAATACTGGGAATGTCACCCTCCAAAACTCAAATCCAAGCCAGAGATTATTTTAAAAGAAGGAAAAACTCCAAATTAAAAAGTCTTGAATGTTTTTTATGCCCTACGCACGATTCCCAATAAGTAGCCCGTAAAATATTGTTCAAAGTTTCGAATTTTAAAATCTGGTCGCGCCGACCCGTGGGCTGCGAAGAATATCGCAGGCCGCGGTAATTGAAGGCCGCGGGCCGCGGGGACTTTCATGGGCTGCAGAAACTGGGAGGCTTCAACTCTGTTACTTTCGCGGGCCGCTGGATCAAAACATCGCGGGCTGCGGGAATTATCGCGGGCCGCAGGAATTGTCGCGGGCCGCAGAAACTGGGAAAATCTAAGAGCTCAACTGTCTGTTATTTCCGCAGGCTGCGGGAAATCATCCGGGGCTGGAAATCTCGGGAAATGGTATTCGAATCTTGATCGGAACCACCTACTCTCCTGCAACTAAAAACCAAAACGAATACCTATAAAAAAAAACGATGCAGACCGAAAGCACTAAGAAAAAACAAAGAAAAGGGAAAATAACAAATAAATTGTTGATATCTGGATCGAGCCTCCATAGAAGTAACGGTCTGAGAGGCTGGAAACCAGGCGAGGTCGGCCAGTGGGGCCGGTTACCATGCCAATTAACAGGTACCGAGCTGAGTATGAGTCAAAGTCATTTGGAGCGGCGGACGATGTCGTATCCCGAGTCGGCACCTCGGTGCTCCCGTTAAGAAGCCGACCAGCCCGGATATGGGGTCTGGAAAACCGGAGGACGGGCAGAGACTGTCAGAACCCGGCTCGAGATCCTACCAGCCCGACCCTCGTAGGGGTTAAGGATCCAGGAAACAATTGAATAAGGCCACTTGTCAACCAATGATTGCCGATGGGACGTCCCAGACTAGCCTGCAGGTCTAGGACGCCTAGCCCGACTGAGAAACATGTCCGCATTAAATGCAGCCCATACCAGCATTAAATGCGTTGCAGGTAATGATTGGAAGATCCCTAAATCACTCCCAATCAGTCAGAGGAACGTCGGCCTGTCTAGCCAAGTTACTGTACGACAAGACCCACGAACAGTACCCGAACAGTATCACATTTAAGAGCCCTATAAATAGAAGTCCCAAGCATTTATTTTTGGGTTGTTGAATCCCAACTGTCATGACTCTCTCTACATTTTCTCTCTCTAAAACTTGTAAGGAATTTGTGTAAGAATTTATAAGTATATCGCAAGTGTCGACCTCATACGAGAGGCCGACCTCGTGATCAGTTAATAAAATCATAATTAAACCGTATTCCTTTGTCTTTTCTCGTTACTTTTTCACTATTTATCTTTTTTAATCGTTGACCAGAAACACCCGTCAACAGTTTGGCGCTAGAGGAAGGGAACCATAAGTTACTTGGTGTCAATTTTTCGATCTTGTAAAACTCCACTTTGAACAATCCAACACACTCAAAATGGTTTCCTCGGATCACAATGAGTCCACCCAACAGTCCGGCGCCCAGTCACGTCGGCGCAACGGCGGGGAGACCTCTCGCCGCGCTCAGCAGGGGCCCATAGTCTCTGTCCCGCCAATTTCCACCTTCGCTGCGGTCATGCAGCACCCAGACGTCCTCAAAGCTCTCGAGGGGGTTTTCGCAAAGGCGCTCGCCAGCCAGGCAGCGGGGGGAAACACCGCGGCGCCCACAGAGAATCCCGGCAATACCCTGCTCCATACCCCCGAGAAGGAGGCCGGGGGGCAAAAGAACCCGACGAAGTCCAAAACCACGGCCCAATCACCCAACCTTGAGGCCCGGAACTGCCGCGACAAAAGCACCAGACCGGCACCTACCGAACAGACGAGAGAGAGTCCGGAGCAAAGCCTCTAGATCGTCCGCCGCTCTGTTTATCAACGCCTGGGCGATAAGAGCCAAGCCAATCGCGATCTCCGGGAGGTCATCAAGCGAGGCAAAGCTATAGGGCGCGACACCGACGAAGTCGCGGCCCTCAAGCGCCGAATCGCTGAACTAGAAGGCCGACACCCCTCCAAGAGTGAGCTGTCGCTCCCCGCCTGTCCACAATCTTGCACACGACCAACTCCCCAAGTCGCGGACAACGCTTCATCTCTTTCCCTCGACATCTTGCAGGAAGCCGTCCCGAAGAAAATACAAGTACCCCAGCTCGGCCTCTATGATGGGAGTTCGGACCCCGACTCCCACATTGGTCTCTACACCTCGTGGATGGACCTGCACGGCGCCTCTGACGCCCTACGCTGCCGCATGTTCTCCTTGACGCTGGGGCCGAAGGCGCAGAGGTGGTATCACTCTCTTCACCCCCATTCCATTTCCTCTAGGGGGCAGCTCAGGTCGGCATTCCAGTCACACTTTATCAGATCGCAAGTCAACCTCGCCCCCAAAGAATCCATCGCCAAAATTGTCCAGGGTAAGAACGAGAGCCTGAAGGACTACATCACTCAGTTCAACGACCGGGTCCAAAACATGGAACGGTGCCACCCTGACGCCCTGTTGATCACCGCCCAAGGCGGCCTGAGGCCAAAAACGCTGTTTAAGTGGTCCCTGTACCAGAACAAGCCAACTACTTACCAAGAGTTCCTTTCCCGAGCTCAGGACTACATAATGGCGGAGGAGTCCTCGTCGATCCCGGCATTCGACCCTACGCCGGCACCGGCAAAGGGAAAGGTGAAGGAGGAAAAACCTGGAAAACCGAACAAGTCATTCGCCGAGATCCGAGCTCAGCGGAGGCAAAGAGCTGAGGAGCTGAAGGAAAGCTATCAGAGCGTCTTCTCGGTAGGAGCCGCTGCGGTCTATGAGGAGATTAAGGTAAAGGGACTGCTGCCGGACCCGAAGCCGATGTTCACCGAAAAAGACAAGGTGGACAAGACCCGCTACTGCACTTACCACAAGGCGCATGGGCACAATACCGACCAGTGCCGAAATCTGATCTCGGACTGCTCAAGCCAATCGACGACCCGCAGATGAAGAGATTCACCCACTCCAGAGAGAAGAGAAAGATGGGGGCACGTTTCGAGGAAGGCCCAGACAGTGACGACGATGCCGACGTGAACCCCAAGAGGAAGAAATCCCAGCAGGGCGGCCCCCATGAAATCATGACCTTCTGCCCTGCCCACCAAGACGAGGCCGGCACCTCTAGGGGCAAGAAGAGAGGCCGGTTCCCACGCACCGGGGCCGACCAGACCGACTACTCAACCCGGCGCGTCAACACGAGCCGGGGCGAGTCCCTCCTCTCCAGGAGGCGAACCAAGGCCTATGCCTGGCAGACCTACTATGTCGGGCAGAGGGTGATGCATGCCGATAGCAGACCAGTGCCGGAGCCAACCCCAAACAAAATCTCCTTTACAGATGAGGATGTTTTCTTGTTCGACCACCCTCACTCCGACGCCCTGGTGATCACGGCGCCGATCATGGCAATAAAGATCCATCGCATCATGGTTGACACCGGGGCCTACGCGAGCATCCTCTATTATGACACCTTAAAAAAGATGGGTATCGACAAGAAGGAAGTACAGCCTTGTTGCGAACGGATCCAAGGCTTCAATGGACAGACAACGGCCCCTGTCGGTCAAGTCACATTACCGATCCGTTTCGGAGAAAAAGGAGGGCCCACGAAGACCATCTTGGAAACTTTCAAAATCGTGGACTGCCCTAGTGAATACAACGCCATTATGGGGAGGACGGCCCTCTACAAGCTAAAGGCCGCCGTCTCCATATTTCACTACTCCCTCAAGTTCCCGACCTCAGATGGAGAGGGGACCCACCGTGGGAATCAGAGGGAAGCGCGGGAGTGTATCTTGACCATCCCGCGCATGGAAATAAATGCGGCAGACCCCCTTGCCGACGCCGAGGCGACAGGCGCTGGGTCGGCACGCCATGGTCCTAGGGGCAACCGTATGATGGGTTACCAGACAGGTTTTGCACCCATTGACCTCGTCAAGTGCCGACCCCGTCAACACGGGACTCGAGACAGAGGTGGACAGCCCGACCCCTGATGCCGGGCTAGATAACCCCAATCAGGGGGACGGACGCATGCTGAAAAACCCGATAGGCCCGCTCCCCTCGACTGACGGCGGTACCGGCCAGGCAGAGGGAGGATCTGGGGCCGACCTAGACCTGGACAGGGGAAGAAGGGCCGGCAAGGAGCCGGCCAACGAAGAAGACGAGTTCGACCCCCGAACCCAGTATGAGGAGAAACGAGGGACAAAGAGGGCTGAGCCAATAGACGAAGTGGAAATCGTCTTCGTCGACGAGGAGACTTGCCAGAAGCAACTCCGGGTCGGGAGCAAGTTACCGGGGCCGCTTAAAGCCGAGCTGACCCAATTCCTCTAGGAAAACGCAGACGTCTTTGCGTGGACCCACGAAGACATGGTCGGCATCGATCCGCGGGTCGCCTGCCGCCGGCTGCAGGTCGACCCCACGGTCAAGTCGGTCGTGCAAAAACAAAAGAAACTCGGCCCAGACCGACAGCAAGCCTTGGAAGAAGAGGTGATCAAGCTTAAGGATAACGAGTACATCCGCGAAGTCCGGTACTCGACCTGGGTAGCCAACCCGGTACTTGTGAGGAAGAGCAGCGGGGCATGGCACCTGTGCATCGATTTCTCTGATCTGAACAAGGCATGCCCCAAAGACAGCTACCCCCTGCCCCACATCGATTACATGGTCGACACTACCTCGGGGCATGAGCTGATGAGCTTTATGGACGCATACTCCGGCTACAATCAAATTCCCATGCATCCGGACGATGAAGAACACACCTTTTTCTACTCGGCACGTGGCCTCTACTGCTACACCATGATGCCGTTCAGATAGAAGAACGCCGGGGCCACCTTAATAAGATGTTTGCTAGTTTGATAGGTGTAAGCATGGAAGTGTATGTAGATGATATGCTAGTTAAGTCTGTGTACGCGTCTGATCATGTAAACGATCTCAATAAAATGTTTTCTATCTTGCGTGATTACTCGATGAAATTAAACCCGAAGAAGTGTACTTTCGGTGTCGGTTCGGAAAAATTTTTGGGATATATCGTCAGCCAGCGCAGCATCGACGCAAACCCCGAAAAAATCAAGGCGGTCCAAGACCTTCGACCGCCGACCTCGATTAAGAGAGTCCAAAGCCTAACCGGCAAGCTCGCCGCCCTGAGCAGGTTCATCTCAAAGTCCACCGACCGTTGCAAACCTTTCTTCGACGCCATCAAGAAAAATCACAAGTTCGAATGGACGACGGACTGCCAAATGGCGTTAGAGGCGATCAAAGAGACCCTCAGCCGGGCTCCGACAATGCAGAAGCCCCGCCCAGGTGAGATGCTCTATCTATACTTGGGAATATCCGAGGTGGCGGTAAGTGCTGCCCTGATTCGGGAAGAGGCCTCAAACCAATACCCGGTCTACAATGTAAGTAAGGCCCTGCATGATGCCGAGCTGCGGTACCCTCCAATAGAAAAACTTGCCTTTTTCTTAGTAACCGCAGCTTGGAGACTGAGACCGTACTTCTTGGAATATTCAGTCACCGTCCTCACAATCTACCCGCTAAGGCAGATCCTACACCGGCTCGATACTTCGGGTCGGATGGTGAAATGGGCAGTGGAGCTGGGACAATACGACATCCATTATCGACCCCGAACAACAATGAAGGGGCAGGTACTATCGGACTTCATAGCCGAATTCACGCCGGGAATCGAAGAGGCGAACAGCGAGGATCCTTGGGTGATGTACATTGACGGGTCCTCCACTGCCGGACGAGCAGGCGGAGGAGTCGTCCTCGTGGATCCTCAAAAGAAACTCTTTTTCCATCCAATCCAGTACCTCTTTTCGGCGACCAACAACGAGGCCGAATACGAGTCATTGCTATCTGGGCTCGCTCTAGCCGAGGCCATGAGCTTAACCGACCTCATCATATACTCCGACTCGATGCTAATGGTTAAGCAAGTCCCCGGGGAATTCGAGGTCAAAGAACTGAGGCTGGTTCCCTACCTGGGACTAGTAAAGAAAAGGTTAGCCAAACTCCAGACCCGAATAGAACACATTCCCTGGGTGGAGAACGTGCAGGCCGACGCCTTGGCCCGCCTCACCTCAAGTGCCGGGGTGGAAAGCGTTGAGTTTGTACAAGTCGCCCACAAAGAACAACCTTCTGTTCTTAGCACTTCCGTTCTAAGTGTTGGTCACACCCCCGAAGATAAGGGGCCGAGTTGGATGGTCCCGATCCGGTCGTATCTCGAGACCAGTGCGTTGTCGTTTGACCCAAAAGAGGCCAGATAGCTCCGTATCCGGGCAGCTCGGTTTACGATCGTGGCCGGTGAACTGTTCAAGAGGGGGTACTCGGCACCTTCGCTCAAATGCATAGACGAGAAAGGCGCCTTGTACATACTCAAAGAGATTCACGAGGGAGTGTGCGGGAACCATTCCGGAGGATACGCCCTTGCTCACAAAGTCCTCAGGCAAGGCTATTATTGGCCGAGCCTGAAGAAGGACGCCTTGGAAATGGTCCGGAGATGCGCAATATACCAGACCTTTGCACCTAACATCATCCAACCTTCCCAGCCCCTGAAATCGATCTTCAGCCCGTGGCCATTCGCCAAGTGAGGTGTCGACCTGATCGGCCCCCTACCTACCGGGAAGGGCGGAGTGAAGTACGCGGTCGTTGCCGTAGACTACTTCACGAAATGGGCAGAAGCCGAGCCACTCGCCACCATCACGGAACAGAAAATGATTGATTTTCTATGGAAGTCTATCATATGCCGGTTCGGGGTGCCGAACTCTATAATCACCGACAACGGGAAACAATTCGAAGGGAAGAAATTAGAAACGTTTTGCGAGGAACGCGGCATCAAACACTTCTTCTCGACACCCTACCATCCTCAATCTAACGGCCAGGTCGAAGCTGTAAACAAGATAATCAAACAAGGGCTTAAAGTCCGGCTTGAAGCCGCAAAAAGAGCCTGGCCGGAAGAACTCCCGAACGTGCTCTAGTCGTACCGCACCACGGCCAGATCGTCTACCAGGGAAACGCCGTTCTCATTGGCATACGGGACCGTAGCAATGGTACCCGTGGAACTCGGCGCCCCGACCTTTCGGGTAACCCACTTTGAAGAAGGATCCAACTCCAAGTCGCTGAGAGCAAACCTCGACCTGGTAGACGAACACCGGTCGCAAGCCGAGCTCAGGAACGCGACGTACAAGAGGCGAAGTGAGAGGTACATCAATTCCCAAGTTAAATCGCGCTGTTACCAGGTCGGCGACTTGGTGCGAAAAAGGGTGACAGGCCCTGATCCCGGACCACTCAAGCAGAGGTAGGAGGGACCCTACAAGATCAGCGAGGTCCTTCCCCACGGGGCCTATCGTCTCGAACACCTGGACGGCACCCCCCACCAATACCCATGGAATTCGGCATTTTTGAAGAAGTTCTACCAGTAGGCTTAGGGCGGTCTTTTGTAACGATGTTTTGTAAAAGTATGTAGTTTCTGCTTGTTTGCATATATTGTAAAAGCATGTAGTTTATACTTCTTTGCACATATTTTTGGTAAGTATAGATCTAGTCGAAGCGGCTTAATTAACGTAAGGAACGAAGTGTTGGCTAGGATCAGCACGATGACCTAGTCGGCACTAGCTGGGCTCAACTAGGAAGCCCAGTCAGGCCAATAATACCACCGAGTTCGAAGGCCAGACCGGTCTGGTAAGCTGCCATATAACTATGTGCAGGTCGGGTCAGTACGATGGCCAGGCCGGCACGAGCCGAGCTCGGAAAAGTAGCCCGGTAAGGCCACAGTCGCCAACATAAGGAATGAACGACGTGCTCGACATGGCCAAACCATCGCCCGATCCTACTAATGAATCGAACTGTCAAGTAAATAAAAAGTGTCGAGCCCAATCTCGAGACTCGGCCGAGTAAACAAAAGTGTCGAGCCCAACCTCGAGGCTCGGCCAAGTAAGTAAAAAGTGCCGAGCCCAATCTCGAGGCTCGGCCAAGTAAATAAAAAGTGCCGATCCCAACCACGGGGCCCGACCGCTCGAATAATAAGCGATCAACCCAGCACTCGAGCCATACTTGGAGAATTGCACACACACATACGCAAGAACATAAAAGCTCCATTCATTCAAACAAGAAAGTAACAATCCTTTAAAACATTAAAAATATCCACAATTCAAAACGGCTCGCAGGCCAAAAGCAATAAAAAGGTTGAGACAAGACCACAGACGGTCGACATGATGGCTCGCAGGCGACAAAAGGAAAACTAGTTGCCGGGAGAAGGGCTGGGAGCGTCGCCGGCCTTGTCGGCATCATGGGCCCCCTCGTCTTGACCGGTCCCCCCACCCTTGGCATCCTAGGCATCGCCGGATGGGCCGGCCTCGTGATCGTTCGTCCCCGCAGTATCTGGGAGGGGTCGTCCACATCGGCAAAGTCCCTCATCGGCAACAAGAATGAAGAGTAGCCGGACAAAGACTCACCCGGCGCCAGGCGCATCTCGTCGCGAGGCGTGGCCCCGAAGTTCTCAAAACCGACGATCACGTCGTCCTTCCATCCCTTCTGGCGACGCACCAGGGCAGCCTCCTCCTCGTCCACCTCACATACCAGCCCCTCGAACTCGGCATCTAGCCCATGCTTAGAGATTTTCGCCAGCATTATCTCGCGAAAGTCCTCCAAGGTGAGCAGACCGGAGTCGAGTCGCTGAAAAGAGCCAGAAGAGGTTATAGCCGACACCAGAGTCCATGTCGGCCATTATATCCTTGTTGAACAGCTCCTGGACCTCCGGGTACGTCAGCAGACGAAGCGGGATGCGGGGGCGGCCGCCCTCCGAAGCCGCCTCGGCGGTCTGCGCTTCGAGCTGGGCAGTATGCGCCTCAAGTTGTTTCTGGAGGCTGACGACGTGAGCTTGGAGCCTACCGAGCTCGGCCACATGGCGGTCCACCTCCTGGCTCAACGCCTTGGTATGCTGCTTCCCCAGCTCAAACTCCCTGGCGGTCCAGGCCGCCTTCTCCCTCCTCAGCTCCTCGGCCATCCTGGTCGCAGCCGGAGAGGCCTCCAGCTCCTTCTCGGCAGCCTTGCTCGCCTCGGCCTCCGCCAGCACGAGACAGTTCTCCAGCTCCGACGTTCGTTTCGCCTTGGCGTTCAGGGAAGCGATCTTTCCACGACAGAGCTCGTGGTCGGCTTCCAACTTCCGGTAGTCGGCCAGAGTTTTCTGCGACCGATCGGCAGCTAGCACGAGTTCAACCAGTGCCTGAGAGACGGTCCCCGCCGCATGCTGGATAAGCGAGGTGGTGGAAAGCTGAGAAACGCCAGCTTGGGCGGTCGGCGTCCAAGCGACAATGGGGAGCCGAGCTGCCCGCACTACCTCCTCGGGCACCCCGAACTCGTTCGGGATGGAGACCCCGTCAGCAGCCCGGAGGTCAAGGAACCACCGTCCGGAAAGTCGGGGAGGGCCTTAGCCACACGAGCCCTCCGCTCGGCATCAATGGGGACGAAGGAGTTCGCCTTGTCCCGGTGGGTGTAGGCTGTCTTCTGTTTGGCAGGGCCCGAACTCTCTGCCTCGGCGCCCTTCCTTTTCTTGGCAGCAGCCTGATCCTCGGTGCCGCCGCCGGGTACCTCGTCGCCGATAGAGCCGGGCACCTCTCTTGCCCGCCGCCTAGTCAAGCGCGGCTCCGCTGCGGGCGCAAGCGGACCTTGGTGAACGGCGGGGTCACCTTCGGGTGCTGCCGAAACAGTCACGTCGGCAGCTTTAGGGGCCGGCTCCTTGTTGAGCGCCACCCTTTTCTTCGCCAAATTCAGTCTCCTAGACATCGCGGCTTTTGTTCTGGCTTTCAGCGGGTTTGGGTGTTTGCGATGATGCTTGTTTGCGGCCTTCGCCGACTCGAACCCCTTAAACCTGAGAAGGGGATAGTAGACTGGCTTGAAGGATTTGTCGATGATCTCCGAACTCAGATTGTGGTCGAGGAGAGTCTCTTTCTTGGTGAGAGCCGAGTAGTGACGTTCTTCCACGTTCCGCCCCAACAAAGTATTAAGCCGAGTGGCCAAGGAAGGACTGAGTGCCGAACTGGGGTTACGGACTGAAAACGCAAATTACGACTTGTTAGCACAAAGAAAAGAAATCAGTTGGTAACGGACAAACATGGTGAGAAACTTACGAGCATGGGAAATAAAATGAGTAGGCGGGTGCCGAGTAGCATCCGGGGTCATCCACCCGCCGCCGACCCAAAACCACTTCGGCATGTAACCGTGTAAGATCTCGGGCAGTTTGGCCACCAACTTTTTGTTGATACCAGGGAGTACCGAGCTGTAATAATTGCCAGTATCGCCCGAACGCTTGAAGGCAATCAGGGCCTTCACCTCGTCGCCGGTAGGGTCGGCCCAGCCTTCGCGGGCGGTACATGACGATCAAACTCACGAGACGGGCGAATACCGTTGGCACGTATTGGCTAATGCCGACCTCAAGTTCACTCTGAATGTCGTTGAGCACGCCGGGCAGAGGAAACCGAAGGCCCAAATGAATGCTATGTCGATAAACCCCTATACAGCCCGGCCGCGGACAGTGGATCCGCTCCCCGGGATAAGGCGCAAATATTTGGACTTCGGGGCCGAAGTTGTACTTTCCCCTTAGTTGGGCCAGGTCGGCGTCGTCCAGGACCGACGTTGTATTCCAGGCCGTCGCCTGGCTCGGTGTCGCCCAAACTCGCTCGGGTCGGCGCCAGAACCCGGGAGGAGGAACCGTCGCAGCTTCGAGGGCGGCATCGATAGCCGCGTCTCCCAATCCCATGGGGACGCGTTCTCGACCTTCGATGTTTCCGCGGAGGGCCTCGTCCACAAGATCTTGGTCAACATCGGAGCCGGAGTCCAAAAAACCAAGATCGACGGAGTCATCGTTAGCCGCGGACGATTGGTTTGGATCGGCACCGACATCCTCACGCAGCGGCGACGGGGGGCCTCGGAAGCCGACGTCTCCGCTGCCGGAGGCAGTCTCGACCGACGAAAAATCCGGTCGGACTACCAAAATGGGGACGGCGGTGAGGATGACATCCGCCGACGCGGAGGGGGAGTGAACGGACGGCTTGCAGTCGACATCGACCACATCGCGAAAGAGGGCCGCCGCCTTCGCCGGTGGAACCGCCATTGTCCGCGAATTTCGGAGGAGAAGACATCACGATAAAAAGACAAGGAAAGCGAAAAGAAGCTAAACGGAGATTACCAGTCGGTCACCGATGAACGGTCGTCGGAGAGTTCTAGAAACGTGCTCGTAGGCTTAACGGGATTTAGGACGCTCGAAGGCTCTAAATTGCGAAAGTAGAAAAAGTTGCTAAGAAGAGATATATATAACGTCGCCTGACCAATTAGGTGTGAACACGTGTGCAGACTTTTGAAATTCGAAATTCAAAAGGCGAAGCGTCCTGGGAAAGCCAACCGACACGCCCGTTCAGACTCTTGATCAGGAATCCGCCACGTGTCGACCGCATATGGATGCAATATAGACGCGCCCCTTCGGCTGCTGACGCTAACGCGTACAAGTATGGTGGAAATGTTGACCTCAAGAGCGGGTCCGGCATGACCCATACGGACCCGACTCGGATCAAAGCATTTAACGACCTCGGGAGAGGCACGGCAGGCCTCACCCGAGCCCGGGGGCCTGTATGTTGATATCCGGATCGGGCCTCCATTGAAGTAACGGTCTGAGAGGCTGGAAACCAGGCGAGGTCGGTTTCGGCCAGTGGGGCCGGTTACCATGCCAATTAACAGGTGTCGAGCTGAGGATGAGTCAAAGTCATTTGGTGCGCCGGACGACGTCGTATCCCGAGGTCGGCACCTCGACGCTTCCGTTAAGGAGCCGACCAGCCCAGATATGGGGTCTGGAAAACCGGAGGACGGGTAGAGACTGTCACAGCCCGGCTCGAGATCCTACCAGCCCGACCCTCGTAGGGGTTAAGGATCCAGGAAACAATTGAATAAGGCCACTTGTCAACCAATGATTGCCGATGGGACGTCCCAGACTAGCCTGCAGGTCTAGGACGCCTAGCCCGGCTGAGGAACATGTCCGCATTAAATGCAGCCCATACCAGCATTAAATGCATTGCATGTAATGATTGGAAGATCCCTAAATCACTCCCAATCAGTCAGAGGAACGCCGGCCTGTCTAGCCAAGTTACTGTACGACAAGACCCACGAACAGTACCCGAACAGTATCACATTTAAGAGCCCTATAAATAGAAGTCCCAAGCATTTATTTTGGGTTGTTGAATCCCAACTGTCTTGACTCTCTCTACATTTTCTCTCTCTAAAACTTGTAAGGAACTTGTGTAAGAATTTGTAAGTATATTGCAAGTGTCGACCTCGTACGAGAGGCCGACCTCGTGATCAGTTAATAAAATCATAATTTAACCGTATTCCTTTGTCTTTTCTCGTTACTTTTTCACTATTTATCTTTTTTAACCGTTGACCGAAAACACCCGTCAACATAAATAAACATGTAAAAAAGGTAACAAAAATAGGACAAACAATTCCATGGCAAAGGTATCTACCAAGATTCTCATCATAGCGCAAACTTCATTTTCGATAGACCCAGTAATGTCCCAAACTGGAAAAGGAGGTTATTCTTCCTTCGATCTCTCGCTCATTTACTCTTCGCCTTCAAGCCTTGGCTCGTCAAATCTCCCGTCACCTACAACTCACCAACTCGAAATTCCACTCATAGCCTTATAATTGCCACGTGGGGCCAATCCAAGGTCATATATTCTATGTTACTCAATGATGAGCGGCTCCCCTACACATTGTGGTCTTTCGACCAAAGTCGACAACTTATTGCCTTATGAGGAACTCAGTAAGATCGAATTATGTTCTTTTATATTCTGTTTTCCTTTCGCAAGTGAACTAATAATTTTATTTTCTTCCGTACTGAAAAACGTCTCGAGATGGCTAAAGGTCCCCACTCTTGCCGCCAGCGTTGAGGGAGGTTAGTAAAGACCTCCCAAAAACAGAAGGGTCCTCAGACCACGAGGCCTCGTAGGGTTGTCAACCCCTCTGTTGAGAAAATGAAAGGAAAGAAGGTCATCAAGATCGATGAGGGTCGGGCTGACACTAGTGTGGAGTCCAACCAGAAGCAGCCCCCAGTCGGACCAGCGAGAAAGATAAGATGGTCGACTATGAGCATCGGGGGAAAAAAATTCGGGTCGACGAGGAGACCCTTATCGTGCCTCTTCGTTCCCTTGCCACAACGGCCAGGGCTACGACCACTGTGTGGTACCTGGCCAAAGTTCTACCTCCAGCCGATACTGGTCGATGGTATAGTGAAAGGAAAAGGCGGGCTGAGGATGTAACCCGCGGCCTCGAGCGGGTACCACTTGAATATTCGTTTCTTTTTCTCATGTTTTGATCTTGCCACTTCATTACTATTGTTGGTATATCAATTGTGAGTCGTCCCACATTGATTTAATATATGGTAAATGAGTCTCGTTTGTAAGCCTAGTGGGCTACTCCTCCAATTACCAATTGGTTTTAGGATGGAACCTCACTTGGTCTTCATTTGGGTTAACCCTCTTATGGTGCACTTCACCTGTGTGGGACCGCACTCGTTTTGCCCCTGTTTCACATGGTATCAGAGCGGGCCTAATTTGGGACTTGCGATTAAAAAAAAAATAATAAAAAAAATAAAAAATTACCCGGCCTTGTTGTAGGTGCAGGCTGAAAAATGTATTCGGCCTCATTGTAGGCGTGGGCTGAAAAAATGTACCCGACCTGCTTGGAGGCGTGAACTGATGAAGGACTCACAAGTGAGGGGCGTGTTGGAATATCACTTGTTAGTTGTCCCACATTGATTTGTAGAGTAAATGAGCCTAGTTTATAAGCCTAGTGGGCTACTCCTCTCATCACCAATTGGTTTTGGGATGGAACCTCACTTGGGCTTCATTTGGGGTAACCCTCTAATGGTGCGCTTCACCAGTGTGGAACCGCACTCGTTTTGCCCCCGTTTGACAACTATGTTGACCGTTTATTCTCTAGGTCTTGGCAGGTCTTGTATTTATGCTCAATGAAGACCTAGACAAGCAGAATGAGCTCCACAAGGAGATAACTCAGCAAAAAGAGGAGCTCCGCTTTCTGAATCAACATGCCAATCAGCTGACTGTTAACAACCATAACCTTTGCAAGAAGGTGGCCACGTTAAATTAGGAGGTTGAGATCCTCATTGCTCGGAACAAAGAGCTAGGGCAAAAGTTGGTAGACTAGTCGGCCCGACATCAAGAGGTCTTAAAGACGGTTGTTCATACTGCTTGCGCGAACATTCTGCAAACTGAGATCATGCAGTGGGTGCTCGAAGCATATCGTCTGCAATTGGTCGATGACTATCTCGAGTCTCCTGTCTACCTCGATGGGATGGCCGACCCAATCATCGAGGGCTTTAACATGGCCTTTGAAGGGGCAATGAGCAAGCCCAAGCTATCAGGGTTGAGTTCGGCCGCTAGGTTGTCGTACTGAAAATGATCGATGCACCTTCGAGCTTCATGGGCAACGTAGAGCTGCCATCTCCTCACATATGGTGGGGCGACACTCTGACCAAGAGTTTGTTGAGAGCTAATGTGGCTCAGTTTTGCACTTTACTAGCTTCTCTTATCACTCGTGGACCTTCGTCCAGCGCTCAGGCCCAGGCTACTCCATCACAGGCTTCGATATCTCCCGAGCCCAACATTGATGCTGTTGCTGCCAACTTCTAAACCAATCTTCCTCCACCCCCACAATAGTTTTTCCCTTTTGTATTTTGTAATTTGATGGTTTGAACTCGAATATATTTTCTCTCATTTTGTTTTACGAGTGTAAGTTCTTTAGTCTTCAAATGATGTTGTTTATATTGATCATTATGTTGTGTGATTTGCGAGACTTGCTCGAGCAGGTTAAAAACCTCGACCCACTTCTTGGGTGTTCCCATATTTATCCCTCTGTATGTGTTTCATCCATTTGTCCAAATTAATCTCAAAGTCGTTATAATTGTTACAACAATTCTCTCTCTTGGTAAATGCAATCGGAAAATCCCCAATTTTCCCCTTTCGAACCCTCGTTCTATAGTCAATCGCGGAGCCTCCTTTCCGGGTGTCCCTTCCTCTTGTGATTCCAGCGAGCATCCGACTCGCCCTAGGCTTGTCGACGCGGGCATGGTGGCCGTTTTTCCTCTCCCTCCCCGTACGTGGTCCCACTCTTGTATCCGAGTTCCATGGAGGTCAAGCTTGAGACGAGGGTTCAGTCTCTAGACGTGGCGTCCGGCAGTCGCTGCGGGCAATTCGTGGATGCTTGTGGTGACAGTTCGGTCTTGGTCCTCTCCTTACCCGGCCTCCACTATTGTTATGTTTGGTCGGGCCCTCCGGTGGCGGTGGCGATTCCTTGTGCAGGCCCTAGAGTATGCGTGGAGGGGCTCTGGTGGTGGATTGGTCGGGGCTGGTGTGCGAGTCCCGGAGGAGGTTCAGATCTAGGGCTCGATTGGGCTGTAGTTTCTATGGGGCTTCTTCATGGTGAGTCGCGTTTGGGTGTATGTCGGGTCGCGCAGGAGATGGGGTGCAGTTCAGAGGGGAGGGCAATATTATTTTGTTAGTATTATTTTTTGTTCTTGTGATTTATTGTTGGCAATGTTTCTTTTGTTTCTTTTTTGGTTCTCCCGGTTGAGAGTTTCTCTCCTTTTGGGGGTTTTTTGTTCTCCTTTTTGGGAGTCTGTAGGTTGTTTTAGTGTCTTGTGGGTTGGTTGTTATCGGTAGGTAGGTTCTAGACTACTTAATCATGGTGGATTTTAGCCTCTTTAACCTGCCACTGAGATCGATACCAGTACAAAACAGAAATT
Source organism: Striga asiatica (assembly GCA_008636005.1). NCBI lineage: Eukaryota > Viridiplantae > Streptophyta > Magnoliopsida > Lamiales > Orobanchaceae > Striga > Striga asiatica. The sequence continues at coordinate 563,040 of BKCP01006404.1, forward strand.
GATAGGGAAATCATCCAGTATTGTCATTAATGATATTTAATTTGATATTCAGTACATGTTGGTTACAAAGGAAAAGTAAAGGAACTTCATGCATGATACATTTCACGACCTAGATAAGGATCTTCCCTCAGCATCATTTAGTGAGTAAGCCCCTTCTACATGCACCCTTTTGGTCCCGTATGGACCTTCTCAGTTGGACTCGAGCTTCTCCACATGCTTGAGGACATCCACCCGCTTCTATATCAGGTCTCCCACCTGGAACCTTCACCTCTTTACCTTCTTTTCGTTGGCGATACATATCCGTTGTTTGTAAGCTGCTACTCTGGTCACAGCTCATTCTCTTACTTCCTCAAGTGTGTCTAACTCCAATCGAACCAGCACCTTGTTTTGTTCTCTAATCGACGTCTGTGACTCAACCTCGATCTCCACTGGTAATAACACTTCCATGCCGTATGCTAGACTAAATGGAGTGTCACATGTCGTCAACCTTGGGGTAGTTCTATACGCCCAGAGCACAGAAGTTAGCTCATCCACCGACGCTCCCGAAGCCTTCTCCAGTCAGGCTTTTAACCTATTTAAGATAATCATGTTCATCACTTTAACCTTTCTGTTGGCCTGGGAGTGGGCTACCGAAGCAAAGTGTTGCTCAATCTTCATATTTTTGCACCAAGCCCGAATTCGTTTTCCATTGAATTGTGTTCCATTATCCAAGATCAGGACCTTTGGGACTCTAAACTTGCAGCAAAAGTTGTGTTATAGAGAAATTGTACAACTTTATCCTCTTTTATCCTCGCTAATGGCTCTGCCTCGACCCATTTTGTGAAATAGTCCACCGCTACAATTAAAAATTAATGTTAGCCTGTCCCCTGCGGCATAGGCCCCACCAGATCAATTCTCCATTATGCAAATGGAATGGGGGTGGTCATGGCCTCCGCTGGCTGGTGCAAGAGCGGGCCATGCTTTTGACATTGTAAATAGTTCTTCACTATCAATTTTGCATCTACCCCCAACGTAGGCAAAAAAGTATCCTGCTCGAACGATTTTCGCCACCAACGAGGACACCTTTCTATGGTTACTACATAGCCCTCGTGTACTTTCTTCAGCACATATCGACCTTTTTCCTTACTAACACACCTAAAGTATGGCCTGAATATGATCTTTTGAACAAAATGTCTCCTAGCTCGAAAATATTTTTCACGTACTTCAGATTTCCTCTCTCAACTCCTTCCGAGTGGGAATCCTCCAATCCTCGAGCTCTTGTATTTCGGCCACCTCTACTGAGTTGCATTCAATATATAGAAGGGTGACGCTTCAACTTTTACAATCCACCAAACTTTGTGCGATTTTTTATAAGAGATATGTCCGACCATTTTCCCCTCTTGGAATTTGAATCAGCTCGAATGCACTAAATTCCTTGTCCAACCTCATCTCATCTACGTATTTCTGCATTCTGTCCTCTTTCACCTCGAAGCCTTCCTGAAATTGGCCTACTACAAGCTGTGAGTCAGAGTGTACATGTATTTCTCGGGCTCTGCCGGCTAAGGCTAGCTGAAGACCCTTCACCATCGCCTCGTACTCCACTTTGTTATTATATATCTTAAATCTGACCTTGGTCACAAACTTCTACTTGTCCCCTTTGGGTGAGATTCGCAAATTCCTAGGCCTGCTCCTCCTTTAGATACTGAACCATCCTCATATAATTGTCATTTCCCCTGTGACTCGACCTCCCCTCTTGTTCCCTAATGTATGAAATCAGCTAGAATCTGGGCTTTGATCGCCCTCCGAGGATCGTAGGAGATTGAATACTCGCTCAGCTCCACTTCCCACTTGACTAATGGACCAGAGAAAACAGGTCGACCCAATGTTTCTTCCAATGGCATGTTCGCCCTTACTCTAACCTTGTGGGTCAAGAAATAAGATCTTAGTTTCCAAACAGTGATTACCACGGCTAGTGCACACTTCTCGATTTCTGAGTACCTGATTTCAGCACCCTGCATTACCTTGCTCACGTAATAAATCGGCACTTGGGCTACTCCATCCTCTCTGAGCTGCAATGAGCTCACCACCGTAATCTTTATAGAGATATAGAGGACAAAGTCTTCGCCCTACACCGGCTTGGCCAACAATGGCAGATTGACCAACATATCTTGTAGCTCCTCAAAGGCCTTTTAGGCCTCCTCTGTCCAACTAAATTGTAAGGTCTTTTTCAGAGTTGGGAATAATGGGTTGTTCTTCTCAGCGACTTTCGAGATAAAACGGCTTAGCTCGGCTATTCGTCTAGTTAAGATTTAGACCTCCTTGACACTCTTCTGGGGCTTCATTTCGACCATTGCTTGTACTTTTTCGTGAGTCACCTCTATCCTGCGTTTAGTCATCATGTGCCCAAGAGATTTGTCGGTTTTCATCCCAAAAGAACATTTAGCTGGGTTTAAGTTCATGCATACTTTCTTAATGTAGCAAAGGTTTTCCCCAAATCTTTGACATGATCGGCCTCTTGTTTGCTCTTGACTAACATGTCGTCGACATAGACCTCCATATTCTACCCAGTTGTTCCCTGAATATCTTATCCACCAACCTTTGATAAGTCGCCCTGGCGTTCTTCAGCCCGAAGGCGTAACCACATAATAGTAGGTCCCTCGGCTTGTTACAAAGCTTACTCTCTTCCTATCCTCTCTAGCTAGAGGAATTTGGTGATATCCCTGCGATGCATCCATTAAGCTTAGCAGTCACACCCTGTAGTTGAGTCGATCAGCTGGTCGATCCTAGGTAACGAATAGTGATCCTAGGGACAAGCGTTGTTGAGATCCCGAAAGTCAATGCACATTCTTCACTTCCCTTCGGATTTAGATAACATAACTGTGTTTGACAACTACTCCAGAAACTGTATTTCAGTGACGTGACCTGCCTTTAGAATTACTCGACCTCCTGCTTTGTCACTTTATCCATCTCAGCTCCATGATGCCTCATCTTCTGCCTCATCGGTCTTACGCTAAGTTCAATGTTGAGCCTATGCTCGATGACACTAGCCTCGATTCCCGTGAGCTCCTCTGGGGTATAAGCAAAGATGTCAGCAAAGTCCCTCACAGAATATGAATTATATTATAAAACAAAAATAGACATAATTTATTTATTAAATATGAATTAATTACAAAATAAAAATAGGTAAATTAAATAAATAAGTAAATAATATTATATTATTTAATATATTATTTTAATTAAATCATTAATATACTTATTTATTTAATATGTTAAATAATATTCTATAATTTAATATATTTATATATATAATTTAATATATTTATTTATATATTAAAATTTATTAGTATATAAATAAAGTTTATTTAAAAATAAATATGGTAAATCAGTATAAAAATGATATAAATGATAGTAAAAGTTAAATAAAACAAGGTAATTAAATAATATAATATTGCTTACATATTTATTCAATTTAAATATTTTAATTTCTTCATTATTACATATTTAATAAATAAATTATGTATAAAAGTGACATAAAATGAGTTATTATTATTATTATTATTGGATAAAACGATATTGATAGATATAGGGTTTAGGGTTCTAATCCTGGTTTTGGTTATTCTTTTTATAATTTCTCAACCTAACTGCCACGTTAAAAATAAAAATAAAAAATAAAAAAAATAAAAAAATTACACATAGGCGCGGCCGGTAACAATGAGAGCATCTACAATGCATTGGGTCTAGTCTTGCCTATGTGGCATGTAAATAAACCCATGTCTTGGATGACTGGATAAAACAATGTAAAATTGATAAAATCCACTCCAATGCAAAGAGACTAGGTCTCTACTTGGGTCTAAAATAGACTTAAAGGTAGACCGAGTCTCTTCTTATGGTTGCCACATCAGCAGCACCTAGTCTACATTTGTTTGCATTGGAGAATACATTTTTTGAGACTAGGTCTATTTCTTAAGTGGCATGCAAATTTTTGTGATTGAACTCAAAGCATTGTGAATGCTCTGACTTGCTACTGGCAGTCAGAGGACAAAAAACTAATTTTTTTCACCTAGAGGACTATTTCCAAAAATGAACATTTACTGGGACAAAGGGTCTATTAAGAGACTAAAAAACTTTTTTTGCCAAAAATTTAGCAACTGCACATTTGCTTAAAAAATGAATACCCAATAATAGGAAAGATTTTTAAAATTTTCAGGTTCTGATCCTAACATTCCAGATGAAATTCCATTCTTTCAAAATTCACATACTCCCTTAAATTTTTCATTTTCACAAGCTCCTTGATATAGCCATATAAGGATAATTCGGTCTAGAGGCTCCTTACCCGACAGGTGAACCGTTCGAACAACTCGAATGTCGACATAATTACGTCGACATGTTCAAATCGACTTTCCTAAAGTCGATTCTATAAAGAGCGATCAAGAAGAGGCAAGAATCGGCCTAGTCGACTCTCGGGAGTCGACCTTTGCCTATCAACTTTTTCTAGTCGATATCAATAGCAGGAGAACAGCAAAAGCATAACTTCCGAGCATCCAGATACTCTAAGTCGACTCCCTGAAGTCGACCCCGCTAAGACGATTCTCTGAAGACGATTTCCACTCAAAAGAATGATAAGGTGTAGCCTTCGGATACTCATATGATCATAAGTCGACCTCCCAATGCTCGAAGTCGACTTCTTACGCCTCGAGGCCGAGAACATGATGACGACTCATCACACTTGCAGTATATTTGAAGTTCCACATATTATAAAGGATAAGAAGGAATCTGTTGATGACTCAGTAACAAGGGGAGACGAATCGACCAGGGCATTTTGGACCTTCCAGGTCCACCGACTGGGGCATTTTGGGCACTTCAAGTAAGTATTCCCTCCTATATAAAGGAGATGAGGTAACCCCAAAACCCTAACTCTCATTCATTCCCACTCTCCCTATAGCTGCTGCGCAGCATCTCTTCATCATTCTCATACTGACTTGAGCGTCGGAGGCTCTACGCCGGAAACACCTACGGCGTTGAGTTTTTGCAGAAATCTCGCGGTCTAGTGACGATTGGGAAGCGGTTCAAGCAGATCTGAGCTTACAAAAACCGGTTTACTCCAGATCTGGAAGTAGACCCATCATATTGGCGCCGTCTGTGGGGAGTTCTTGAAGGAAGGAAGAGCTTCACACCCAGCTCCGGTCTGTTTGTCGATTGCCGAAAAGGAAGGATTGCAGAGGAACTTGAGCGAGGATTTTAGAGGGACGTGGATGGACAAGAGGCCACCGCCGCTCTCCACCACCAAACACCCCGTGATGCAGATGATGGGAATGCCACCTTTCGAAGGACTTCCGCCACCAGGACTGACGTTGGGCGGAGACACACCTGTAACTCCAACTGGAGTAATGCTGCAAGTGTTGACCCAAGCAGGAACAAGTCAAAACCCTAACCCAGATGGAGAGAAGGAGCCAACGCAGGTCTCTCGACGCGAGGGAAAACAGATACAAGAGGTACCGGAACAGATACAACCCCGCGTCGAGGAGCAGACTCTGACCATGACGAGGAGTGAGATGCAAAAGATGATTGCTGAAGCCGTGGCTGCCCAGATGAAGCAGATAGCGCCGGTAGAACAGCAGCCTCGAGTCGAGTGCCCACCTTGAGTCGAGCACCAGCCCCGCGTCGAGTACCCCCCTCGAGTCGAGTAGCAGCCGCGTGGCGAGCAATAAGCCCAGTCGAATGTACAACAGAATAGAAGGGTAGATGAAGAGGAATCCTCCATCTGAACTGTTAATCCACAGGCGAGGGACGAGACGTTAGAGCAACTACTGGCACAGGTTCGCGACTTGCAAGCTCGAGTCGACGGGAGGAAGAGTAGAGGAGCAAAAGAACACCCATTCTCACAGCAAATCCTAAGAGCCGACTTACCCAAAGGCTTCAGGGAGTTGAACATATGGTATGACGGTACCACAGATCCATCTCGACATTTGAGGAGTTTCGAAAATATGGCCGTGCTTCATCGTTACAGCGACCCAGTACAATGTCGCGCCTTCCTGACGACTTTGACAGGGTCGGCCCAAGACTGGTTCCATCAACTTCCAGCAGGGTCGATTCGGAATTTTGATGGATTCAGCTCGAGTTTTCTTAACCAATTTGCAAGTGTGAGGGTGCAAGAGAAATCTTACCTCTCGTTGATTAGCATGCAGCAGAAGAAAGGCGAGTCATTGCGGGAATATGTGGCAAGATTTACAAAGGCGTGCGTCGAATGCCCAACGGCGACAGAGGAAATCAAATCGGGGGGATTAACGAGAGGACTGCTACCAGGCTTGTGTAAGAACTCCTTGGCCAAACGACCTGATAGGAGTTTCGACGATGTGCTGGGCAGATGTGCCAAATACATGAATGTCGAGGAGGCCGAAGCCAACTACTTGCAAAGCGTGAAGATGTCTCAAACCGACAGTCGAGACGACAAGAAGGAAAAGAAGGGCCAGTCGACAGGAGATAGAAGGAGATCCCCGAGGGCTGATAGGGGTGAAGGCAGGTCTAGGGGATGGAGACCAACTCAATACACACCTTTGTCGGCTCCCCATGCGAGAATTCTGGAAGTTATGGAGAGGGAAACCTGCGATTATGAAATCAACTAACACAACTACGAAGTTGTAAATTCTCGAGCGGAATCTCGAGCAGGCTACGAAGCCTTCGACTATGAAGTCGACTAACACAACTACGAAGTTGTAAATTCTCGAGCGGAATCTCGAGCAGGCTACGAAGCCTTCGACTATGAAGTCGACTAACAAACTACGAAGTTGTAAATTCTCGAGCGGAATCTCGAGCAGGCTACGAAGCCTTCGACTATGAAATCAACTAACACAACTACGAAGTTGTAAATTCTCGAGCGGAATCTCGAGCAGGCTACGAAGCCTTCGACTATGAAGTCGACTAACACAACTACGAAGTTGTAAAACTCTCGAGCAGAATCTCGAGCAGGCTACGAAGCCTTCGACTATGAAGTCGACTAACACAACTACAAAGTTGTAAATTCTCGAGCGGAATCTCGAGCAGGCTGCGAAGCCTTCGACTACAAAGTCGACTAACACAACCATGCAGTTGTAAATTCTCAAGCAAATTACAAATCTCACACTCATGACATCGGCATACACAATATCGCGTTTACCAACACAGCTAAGAAGCTGTTCAAATCGTTGCTCGACTTCGACCAGCTCGCAAGAGGGGTTGGGAGAAGACGAGTTGAAAAACTTACGTTTCACAGCTAAGAAGCTATTCAAATCGTTGCTCGACTTCGACCAGCTCGCAAGAGGGGTTGGGAGAAGACGAGTTGAAAAACTTACGTTTCACAGCTCAGAAGCTGCTCAAATCGTTGCTCGACTTCGACCAGCTCGCAAGAGGGGTTGGGAGAAGACGAGTTGAAAAACTTACGTTTCACAGCTAAGAAGCTGCTCAAATCGTTGCTCGGCTTCGACCAGCTCGCAAGAGGGGTTGGGAGAAGACAAGTTGAAAAACTTACGTTTCACAGCTAAGAAGCTGCTCAAATCGTTGCTCGACTTCGACCAGCTCGCAAGAAGGGTTGGGGAGAAGATACACAGGAAACAACAGCAAAATAATTTGAAACACAACCAACACAAGCAATGAAAGAAAAAGAGGGGATTATATTGATATGAAGATTCATTACACTAGCAGTCGTCTCGACCTTTACATAACTTGAAAATAGGTCGAGAACGACAGAAAAAAAAAAAACAAAACAAACAAAGCGAACTTAGGATTCGGCATCGGATTTTTCCGCCTCACCATCGTCCTCAGCAGCGATGGTTTGAGTCTTCTCGGCATCACCATCATCAGTCTCGTCGCTCGGCTTCTCCGCCCCCTCAACCACTCCATCCCCAACCGGCTCCTCACACTCCTAGGCGTCAGAGGACCCCACATGATCCGCCCCATTTGGCCCGACTAGTTCGGTCAGACCAGCCAAAGGAGCGGGGGGAACCTCGAGCCGACCGCCCAACCCAGCCTTGCGAATTGCTCTCGCCTCGAGACCAACCCACCATAGGTGATCCACGGGGAGAGTCGAATCGCCCCTATAGCCGTCGGGGTAAGGAAGGGTCTTCTTGACTGTTTCACGATCGAGCTTACCCTCGCACTCAGTGTTCTCCACAGCCTTCTCCCAGGCGTCGAATGTATAGTTGAAGTACTGGAGAGTCGCAGGGCAGAGCTTGTCGAGGAAGGCGGGGGAATTGCAAAAAAGATTCACAGCCTCCTGACGATAATGCTCAAGGAACACAGAACCCATGGGAGACTTAAGAAAGGTCCTGCGTCCCTCGAGGATCCCCGCCTCTCTCTCGACCAGGGCGTCATCAGCCGCCTTCGCCAGGTCAGCTTGAAGCTAGTCGACCTTGGAGAGGGCGGCGGCTTTCTCGGTCTTGAGTTTAGCAACTAGGGCGTTAGTGGCGAGGAGGTCATCATCTTTCTTCTCGACCTCGAGAAGCAGATCCTCGTACTTTTTCTTGTAAGCACGGATGTCGGAGTCAGGCGAGGCGGTGTCCTCGAGAAGAGATGGCATAATAAAAGCCATGAACTGAGAAGAACCGCGAGTAAACAAAGTTAGAGGAAATTAAAAACTAAACTAGAAATAATCGATTGAATGCAAAGATAGTTACCCGGGAGAGACAAAGGAGCGCACGACTAGCACGGTCATAGGGATCACGGTCGGCGCGGTCCTTGTCGGCGGCAGGAATGACGGAGTCGAAATATTTGGCGATTTCGTGCGGATGAGGATGATTCCAAAGTCGGGAGGGCCTCTCGAGGGTTACCGTCTCGAGTTGTCCGGGAGGAGGAGGAGCTTGCTCGACTGCCTTGCCCTTGTCTTTCTTTTGGCGCTTGAGCGAGCCAGGGACAAGGGTGACGTCGCCTGCATCTTGGACCCGCTTTCGGGGAATCGAGCCCGAAGCCTTCTTCTAACTCCCCGAAGGCGGGGGCGCGACCTTCGACTTCTTTGCGGCAGTCGTCTCGACTGCCACCTCTCCTGCACCAGATCCCGAGACGAAGTCGGGCTTCTTCGGAGGGGTGGGTCGAGCCGCTGTTGACTTCTCAAACCGAGCAAGAACGGAATCTACAAACGAGCATCAAGTATCAGATACCAGCATGAGGATAAAATAGTGAAAACACGAAAATCACTTACGAGGATCGTCGAGACGAGGAAGACTCTCGTCGACAACGAGACCGACGTGGTTAAGGAGGGATAACTCCTTGATCAACGGGCGAGTCATGTAGGGTGTTTATAAAGCTCGGTCAACATCGACTCGAATTTGGGGCACCGGGGCCGTTTATTTTGTTTGACCTTGGAAGTAATCCAAGTGTTCGGGTATGGATATTGACCGGAAGCAGGCCGAATAAAAACAAACTTCGGCTTCCACTTAGTGACGTTTGAGGAAAGGTCGTCAAGAAAAGTGACGCCGGCGCGACGACCCAAGCAATGGGCGTATTTTATGAATCGGTAGCTATAACAGTAAAAAAGAAACTCCGGAGAAAAATATCTAAGTTTTATTCTAGAAACTACAATAAAAGCGATCATGATGCGAATCGCATTAGGAGAAAATTGATTTATGGGTACATCGTAAAGATCACTAATAGCGCGAAGTTCGGGTTGAATAGGAAAACGAAGACCGAACAACACTTGGTCGATAAAGAAGGTATAAAAACCAGGTGGAGGATTATCATAATCGTCAGTCGGTTTGGGAACGGCCAATTCCCAATCGGCAGGAAGACCGCTGTACACTCTGAAGCCCTCGACCTCGGCTGCAGAGGCATAACAAAACGGATTTAAAACAGCTAATTTAGCTAAAGGACATGCTATTGAAACAACATCTCGAGCCTCGAGAAGAGGAACGATTATGGGTAAAGAAGAAGGACTTGTCCTATATACAGGAAAATCTAAGATCCTAAGGGGAATACCTCGGGGAATGAGGTCGAGACGAGGAGACTCTTTGGCTTGGGAAGACTCGGGGTTTTCAGCCAAGACCCCCGACATCCACGCTTGCCTGTAAGCGTCCTGGTCGATACCAAAGGAAGATACATCCGAATGGGAATTCGATGATTGATCGGCCGGTTTGAAACCAAATATTTGAACAGAATCGGACGATTGAGGCGAAGAACCAGTGTCAGAATCTAGAAAAACGAGAAGAGTCGGGATCAGTTAAGGTGAATTTAGTGCGAGACGAGGAAGGGCATAATCAACAAAGAATAAATCGACTTATAGTCACGGGACAATGGTGTCAAAACAAAGAGTCGTGACAGTACATCGGGAAGGCGAAGGTCTAGAAGAACCAAATTCGAAACCAATCTAAGAAAGCGCAAGTCGACTTGGAACCAGAAGTCGACGAGAGGCAAGAGTGAAATAAACAGGAAATCTAAAGGGAAGCTCAAGCAAAAGAGATCTAACATAGCTCGTGTAGAGCCATTCGAAGAACACCAAGAACACCAAGAACACCAAGAGCACCAATTTTGAAACCCAGAAAAACCCAGAAAGTATACAAGAAACAAAAAAAAAAAAAAGGAGAAAGAAGAGCAGCAGAAGTTAAAGAAATTAGGACACTTACACATGATTGTTGCCGGAGAAACTCTGAAGATCTGTAGTCGCCGAAGTTAGGGGAGCGCCGGAAAGCAGGAAGCACGGAAAGCATGGGAGAGATTGGAGAAAGCTCAGAAAACAAGTGTGGAAAAGTGATATTTCGAAGGAAGGAGAGATATTTATAAAGAGGGTGAATGATTACCAGCCGTCAGATCACGATTTGATCTAGTGGTCCCAAATAAAGCACAGAATACGAGGAGACGAAGGGGAAGTGACGTGATAGGTGCGGATTTGAATTTCGAATTTCAAAAGGGGTGCCAGGTTGTCAGAACTATCCAGAAGATAAGGATAATATCTGACAACGGCACCACAGAATTGTAAGGTGAGGGCCTCGATGTCGAGGAACGAATGACGAGAAAAGAAGTCGATAACCAAATTTACTCTTAAGCAGTCGACTGCTTAGAGTAATTTTTGGGGGGGACTAGATGATATAGCCATATAAGGATAATTCGGTCTAGAGGCTCCTTACCCGACAGGTGAACCGTTCGAACAACACGAATGTCGACATAATTACGTCGACATGTTCAAATCGACTTCCCTAAAGTCGATTCTATATAGAGCGATCAAGAAGAGGCAAGAATCGGCCTAGTCGACTCTCGGGAGTCGACCTTTGCCTATCGACTTTTTTTAGTCGATATCAATAGCAGGAGAACAGCAAAAGCATAACTTCCGAGCATCCAGATACTCTAAGTCGACTCCCTGAAGTCGACCCCGCTAAGACGATTCTCTGAAGATGATTTCCACTCAAAAGAATGATAAGGTGTAGCCTCCGGATACTCATATGATCATAAGTCGACCTCCTAATGCTCGAAGTCGACTTCTTACGCCTCGAGGCCGAGAACATGATGACGACTCATCACACTTGCAGTATATTTGAAGTTCCACATATTGTAAAGGATAAGAAGGAATCTGTTGATGACTCAGCAACAAGGGGAGACGAATCGACCAGGGCATTTTGGACCTTCCAGGTCCACCGACTGGGGCATTTTGGGCACTTCAAGTAAGTATTCCCTCTTATATAAAGGAGATGAGGTAACCCCAAAACCCTAACTCTCATTCATTCCCACTCTCCCTATAGCTGCTGCGCAGCATCTCTTCATCATTCTCATACTGACTTGAGCGTCGGAGGCACTACGCCGGAAACACCTCCGGCGTTGAGTTTTTGCAGGAATCTCGCGGTCTAGTGACGATTGGGAAGCGGTTCAAGCAGATCTGAGCTCACAACAACCGGTTTACTCCAGATCTGGAAGTAGACCCATCACTCCTTATCCTACACAAATTTTCCCACAATTCCCATCAAAAGTTTCTTTTATGCAACAATACTCCCAAAATTATCCAATCTCCGCCAGTATTCAATATTCACAATATTCTCCACAAGTTTTATTTCTAAACTAGCCGCCTGAATATTGAGAGTGTATAAGCAGTCAAAATTTAGTCAATCTTCTCCGCAACAATCAAGTCAAACTTCCGGATCCCAAATGAGGAAAGAACCCAATACTATAATTTACGTTCCGAAAACACAATTCCTAGATCGTGAAACAACCACTAATGTTCTAATGCCAAAAAAACATGTGTCATTGTTGATGCTGAAAAAAAACGTCCACATTAAGGAAGAAGATGTGTTGTTGGATTTTAGACATACGATCCTAGCACACGCGCAACAGAATTTTAAAATTTTTCTTACCAACAACGAAGATCCAACTATAGTTATTCAATAGGAGCCTAGGTCGCGTGAATAATCAATGAAACTTACAGTTGTTCATCTATGTCCTCGACTATGGGATCCACGCAATCCAGTTTCCGGCGCACGATCTAACACTGATGAATCCCTTCCGATGAAGAAGCTAGGAATCCTCAATTCAGAAAGCATGAGAGTGTTTGTCTTTGGATTTTCATCTCTCAATCCCTAAGATTCGTGATCATAGTAATGTTTCTCAAGATATCGATCAAAAACGATGAAGAGATAATGAGGTATTTATAATTATGTAAAAACTTATTATATGGGCCTTAGGAGTCCCTATAGCCCAATAGGTAATTGGACCTAATCCATTTAATAATGTAATTAAGTATAAATCCAATTTGACTTAACTAAATATTTTCTATCAAATAGAAAATAATCTTATTATTCATAAATAAATATTTCAATCTAATTGAATATTTAACACTCTCAATTCACTCTTAGTCCGAAAACTAATTGTATATTGTGTGACCCTATAGGCCTTCATATATTGACATATTGACATAAAATCTAATTTATGATCTTTGCGAAACTCCTAGAATGCGTCGAAGGAACGAACTCAAATTATGAAGTGCGTTTACATGGACAAAACAGACATACCTTTAGTGTAGAATTCAATAGTGATACGGTCCCTTCATTCACGAACCACTCGATTAAGCTTAGGACTTAAACGTGTGTCTATTCAAATAGCTTAATCATTTCATCTCATTTTACTGGTTGGTTTTATTTAATTATATTGAACACCATTTCAAATATAATCACATGCATTTGTCAATGACTTTATCAACCAGTATAGAGAAAATGAGTGTTCATTCAAAACTATATTCGAGGAATGAATCTTATCTTGGCTCAACTACCAATTCCATGTATATCGTGATCAACCCAACACAAGCTCGTATCTACCACATAAGGAGCGGAAGCATTGCACTAGGTCTAAGTAAATCACTCTTACATGAATTGTGTATTAACCTCAAGTCAAAAGGACTATTACACCATTCCACACACCAATACTCCCATAGACACATAAACAACTGGTCTATTGGTAGGGTATGTCAATACTCTCAAAGTATCCATGTGTCCATCATGGATAACAATTATTCATTGAAGTGAGACATATTATATTCTTCAAAAATATGATGCAGACCACATGTCAATCTATTGCATGTCATTAATATCCCTTTCTTAATAGCCGTCAATTGAGGCAATTTGGGAGTTATACTTTATCAATTAACATCTCACTCTATTAATGACAATATTAACTTAAATGAGCAATTAATTAATGAATTGCAAACAATCAAATAATTATTAATTAGTTGCAATACCTTAATTATAATCCAATATAATATTAATGTGATCATAAATATGTGTCCTCAAAAAGATTGTCTCTAGGACACATATACCAACATGTGATATTGGGCAAGGCTTACGTGACAATAATGTTGGGATCTGTGAGGATCTCGTTATGTATAAATCACGAATTCAACAGCAAACGTAAACCTATGTGCAACGGATGTAAAGGTTTGACGTAGAGAACTTACGGCTTAAAATTTATGGCGATCTGGCTGATCTTCCGGATGGCCGTACACAGCACACAAACAAATCAGATCACACGAACAGAAGTCTCGGGCTCGCGTAAATCGGGTCGTGTGAGGTTGAGCTCGGCCGTGTCGCGAGGATGAGCCGATCGAGTCTGCCGGGTCGCGTCGCGGTTCTTCACGGCGGGTCGCGACTCGTCTCTCTTCGCCGGTTCATGTCGCACGGGTGGCCGGTTCGCAGCGTATCTCCGGCGGCTTGTGGCGGTCGTCAGTGAGGCTGGGTTGGCGGATCACGGGCCTTCGATTCGTGGTTCGTCAACTCCTTGTAGATGATCACGGGTCTCAGTTACCTGTGGATCTTCTACTGTATTACTCAATACACCCTTCTTCAATCTTGTACCAGTGGAGCAACAAGAAGAAGATAAAGCTCGAATGAAAACTTGAGAGAGAGATGAGAGGGGGCGGCGTGTATATCTTGAATTATGATTGGGAATATGGCTCCTTAATTAATTAGGGACCCTTAGGAGATTAGGAATATGGCTCATTAATTAATTAGACTAACTGTGGACCAAGTCCACTCTTCTAATTAATTAAATAATATTAATGGGTCACCAACATTATATATTATTGCACTCCCTTTTTCTAGCCCAAATTACATTTGAGACTCCAATAATAATTACTCGATTTACCTCCCCACGTTTAAGATATAATGTCCATTAATTAATTCGATTACTGAAAATCAAGAATTAATTAATTTATTATTATTTCACCGAAGCTAGCGCTCGTTCATCACATTCTTATTATGCCGGAACTTAATCCACCTGCATGGTTTAGCATAACAATCCTTCATGAACTCACTCCGGGGACATCATCAAACTAACGCACATGGTGACCGTAAATATCCTAACAGCACATCCTATATATAATAATATTACCCAAAACAGTATGAATATTAATCTAGCGAACTGAACTTCACCCAAGTGAATCAAAGTAATATATATTATATATATCTGCATGTTTAATATCTTACGGGTTAAGAGAACAGAGTAATTAACCGAGGCCTAGTTCATTTACGACGATCAGTATAAAATGAACTTCTCCTCTCTGGGATCCTGTTCAATACATAAATGTACTAGTGCAATTAATCAGTCAAGACAAACTGTACAGTTGACACTACAACCGTTCGGATGGGGTGTTCATGTCCATCTAGGTTGTGAACAACTATTCTTGTTCGCAAGTAACTGATAGAGTGATCTTCGGTTCGCCCGATGACGATCCACTCTATCTAAGTGCAGAACAACAGAACATAGAACTTGTTTAATCTAACATGATTCTCATTCATAAAGGGCAAATGTGTAATAACATGCTAAGCCAAGCTTTCAGTATATAACACTAACAAATAAGTGATGATCCAATTACCAGTAATGATTAGAGGATAAAATGTTTGATTGTTAAAATCAAGTTGTATGAGCTATGACAATAATGTTGTCAGAATATAAGGTGTGGTCAAAGAAGGCATGGACTATGACACATTTATTAATTTAATAACTCAAACCATTGTGTCATAATCACGTGGTATGAGTTATAGCAATAATGTTTTTAGAAGATTAGGTGTGGGGAAATAAGGCCATGGACTATGACATATTTATCAATTTGATAACTCAAATTATTGTGTCAGAACCATGTGGTATGGGCATGATCTATGACACATATATTAATTTGACAACTATATGCAATAATGTTGTCAATAATCATATACGTAGAGGCCTATATATTCAAAGCAATCAAACATTTTTTTTTTCTTGAACAAAAAATCATAATAACAAAATTTTTAGAATTCAATTAGACCCCCAAAAAAAGTTCAATACTCGTCTGGATTAGACTCTAATTCATCATCAACAACCGACAGGGAAGATGGTGAGGACACAAACGATTCAGAGATTGCAATGATATCATCCATCGTTCAATGAAACCACGAGTTACTTCAAGCAAATCAACACGAAATTGAAATTCTTAATAGAAGAAGGTTCATTCAGAGAAATCGTGATGTCGGGCATGACCGACTCGTAAGTGATTATTTCTCTGAGCATCCAGCCTACCAGAATAACATATTCCGTAGAAGTTTTCATATGCGAAGAGAATTGTTTCTACGAAGAATGAACTTCAGACACAATCATCATATTTCCAGCAAAACATTGACGCACCTCGTAAAGTATTTTTCTTGTCCATCAGATCTGTTGTTGTATGAAATTAACAACTTAAAATTACAAACAGCTGAGTGTGTTTAAACAAAGATTAAAATAAAATTAGATTTTATTTTATATATTCACAAGAGTACAGGAGTCGGTTTTTTTATTCTTGACCGAGATCATCTCAAGTCCATGTACAATGTGTCGAAAAACAAAATCCTCGTACTATCATAAATTCTGCTATTTATAGTACGGTAGTTTTTGTCTTTTTGTTTGAAATAGATAAGAACGTATTTAATGTTGAGCTGCTTCACTTTAAGCGGTGGAAAACATCAATGATTACTTTTTTTGTTTTGCTGGTCCAATCAGGTGCTTACAGCTTGTTTTCTGCCTGGATATTTGAACTTTGTGGTAGTCGGTTTGAATAGAGGAAACTTGATTCAACTTGTCATAATATTGGTTGAACTGAAGTTGGTTTATTTGCATCTGTCTCAATAGTCGGTACCTTTGACGATCTCAGAAGTCGGTAATTAATTCAATGAATACCGACTTGTCCTAAGTTTGTCTTCTTCCGGAGGATTATTTCTTCAATGAAGTGATTAATCACCACCTTCAATTATGTAATCAAGTCGGATATCAACAGTGAGGCCCCCAACATTAGTAGGTATTTTGAGCTTTATTGAATGACTACTGATGTCGTTTGTTGTTCCGCTTTATTCCGACTTGGTTTCCTTTCACGACCGACATGAGAATACTTTGCTCTATTTGCAATTTCTTGTATGTTACTTGGTCTGACATGGCAGTTCTTAAAAGATGTGTCCGCATTTAATGGGTCCAACGGATATAAATTTGTAGCTATATGGCGTTTCTGGGCGTGTCCACGTGTATTAATGATTACTGTAACGTTACACCGTTCCAAGACATGTCCGTTACACACGCCGTTTCTGGATCTTTCCAACGGTTATAAATCAAAATCTATAAATTATAGTCGGTTTTGATTTGCGAAAAGTTTCTTTACTTCAAATTTTCATATCCCTTAATTGCTTTTGTCTTTCGTCTTCTTTGGATTTCTCTTTCAATCTCTATTCTGCAATATCTTTTTGTGCTTTCTTCACTTCAAGCTTTCGAGATCTTCGGTAAGGATTTTGCCCTAATCTTGTATATTTCCTTATTCATCAATTTTGTACTTGCTTTTGCTTTTATCGATTTCGAAAAAGATGTCTGCTCAAGTCGAAGATAGCAGCAGCCGTACGGTTTCAGAGATTTCAATTTTCACCGATGAGGATTTGGAATTGCCTCTCGAGTTTTACCGGTGGGATCCTCTTCTGGTGAAGCGATTAAATCTCAATAGAGATATTGTCGAGGAGGATAAACGAGTTGAAGAGAATGTTATGTCGCTTCCCGACTATTGGAGACGTCCCGCACGTCGATGGCCTGAACCAATTGATGAGTATAGAGGCGAACCGAGTATTCTGACTGATGCGGATATCTTTAATCTCCGAGGAGAAGTTTACATTCCTTCTTCGGTAAAGCTATTTGCTCCTTATCCAGGCGAAAGGATAACGTGTCCTCCTCCTGGCTGTGTGGGTGTGTTTGCGGACTCATTAAGATCGGGACTTCGGTTTCCACTCCCAGCGATAATTACTGCCTATCTGAGAGATTGGGGATTCGGTTTATGTCAAATAGCACCGAATACTTGGAAGAGGATCATCGGTCTTTTGGTGCTATTACAAGAAAAGGGCTGGGATATGCCAACGGTGGAAGAGATTAGAAGTCTTTTCACCTTCAGACAGTGCGCCGACGGACAGGTGGCTGATCCCCTGATTTGTTATGCTTGCGCGGGAAGGCCCCAAGAAGGATTAAAGATTGGCGAATTAATTACTGAAATCCCTGAGTCACTCCACGGATTTCAAGAGGAGTGGTTATGGGTTGGAGGAGACTGGCAAACTTCAAACTTTTCGAAACCTTTAATCGATGGGATGACAATACCCATCAATATTAATTCTGCATTTTGTAAGTTCCTTTCTTTTATTTCTTTTACTGAGTTGTCCTGACTTTTGCTTATTTTTGTACTAACAGGTCAGCGCTTTTATTATTTGCAGCCAAAAGCAAAGGATCGAAACTCGGTGCAACATTGAAGGAAAGAATTACCGAGTTATTCAAGTTGAAGAAAGCACAGCGTAGCTTCAAGCTGATTTTGAAGGACACAATATTGAAGGCTGCTGGTCTTTGTCCTGAGATTTCTGACGGTTCTTTCCAACCAGGTAAACTTGAATAAATTTTCAATCTTGTTTGAAGTCGGTTGCTTTTGAAAACTATCGTAACTCGGTTCTGCATTTGCAGTTTACTATCCGCTTCTCGGAGTTCTCGGTTTTAAGACCATCCATGACGCTAAAGCTTTTCGTCAAAAGAGTCCAAACTTGGACCTTCGAACCAAAGTCGGAAAGAATAGAGAATTGCGCTTATCAGGAATGGGTCGCAAAAAGTTAGTGAAGGCATATCTGGAAAATCCGATCATGAACTCTCTGAAAACCGATGTCGGTGATGGCGCGACGTCAGCAGCTGCTACCGAGATTTCGCAACCAGATCCATTAGCTATTGCAGCAGCGGGTCCGATGGCTGCTATCGCTGCTGCTACTGTTGATTTATCTCAAGTTGAGCCAATTGTTGAGGCTACTCCAGCGGAAGCTCCGTCTGTTATCGAAGTTGCTTCTGATGAGCCTGATGGTGACCGAGAAATTGTCGCAGAACATGAAGTTCCAGCTACTCGGTCAAGAAAAAGGCGTGCAGAAAGCGTTCCAGTCGCGGAGAAACGAACCAAAAAGATACATGATGTCGGTGATCGGGGAAAGAAGAAGAAGAAACCTTTAGTTGATCGATCCTTTCTGCCCATCGACGAGGAAAGGGCTTTGAATTTTAAGCAGCCTCGGGAGTCGGTTGAGAAATGGTTCTCGGCTTTTGAGTCGGTAGAGATTCCCGAGATATCAAGCACAGTTGAGCTACCTGGCCATGTTGTTGATGCTGCTCGGGTCCCGATGATGGTGTGGGATCCGAGGTCCGAGATTGGGGTGTCCTCTCTTCCGAGTACTTATAAATTTAAATATGCCAAGGCTTGTCTCGGTCGTGCTCTCGTCAGCTTAATAATGGCCGAAGATGATTTCCGACTAAATGCGGCACAAGTGGACGAGAAAAAGCACACTTTGGAACTCAGAGATGGAGTTCTTGCATCTCTGAGAGAGGAAGCAGCGGCAAAGGAGAGAGAATTGCAAGTCAAGATTGTTGAACAAACCGAGCAGCTTACGATCGCTCAGGGTGAGATCGAGACCTTGAAGGTTGAGAAGGCTAGTCTTGACTCTGATGTGTTGAAGCTGACTAGCCAAGTGATCACCTCCGAGCAGCGTGTTAAAATGCTTGAAGAACAGCTCTCTCGATGTGAATCCCTTCTCTTCAAAGAACAAGAAGTTCATGAGCTTACTCAGAAGAGTCGGGCCGAGGTTGAAGAGCTGCTGTTAAAAAGTAGAAATGACCACCGTGCCGACCTCAGTAGACTTCGAGAAGAGAAGATAAAATTTTCCGAGGAGAAATACAACGATGGTCTTCGCTCTGGGAGAATTCTGGAAGCCGAAGCCAACAGACTTAAGACCAAGATAGACTCCGATTCTGAGGATGAAGATCGCGAGCTTGAGATGAACACTTGCATTAACTTGCGTTGGGTCATCGAGCGATTTGATGAAGGATTATACGATATTGAAGAATTGCTACAGTTTCTTCTTCATAAGATCAAGAATCATAACTTCAATCCTTTAATTGCGACTGCTCATATTGACGCCGACGAGGACGAAAAAAAATTTTGTGAAGGGCTTCTGGTTTCCATCGGAGCTGAAATAAGAGGTTCACAGACTCCTCCTTTGAACCGAGAAAGAGAAGCTCGTCTTTGCCCGTCATTCGTTAACATGCTTTTGGAAGGCGAAAAGGAGAAAAAAGCTGAGCTTGCCAACATATATGTTAAGACTCTGGCCGAGGAGAGTTTGGAGGAAGAGCTCGAGAAGATGACTCCTGAGCAACTCCGAAAGGCAATGTTGGCTTTTCTGGAAAGGAAGGTTGTCGAGTTATCTCAGAAAGGTAATCAGCAAACTACTACCGAGTTGCCTGGAATTGGAGAAAATGCTCCAATCTTGAATGAGCACATTCCAGTGACCCTTACTAAGGTAGAGAACGCGGCAAAGGCTGAGGAAGACCGAGTCTTCGATATTATCAGTCGGGTTATGTACGAACAAATTTCAAAAGAAGATGCAAAGGAAGCAGTGAAAGACAAAGAAGATCCAACGGCTAATCGATCGTCTGTGGATGTTGGGCCTTCGAAAAAGAATGACGCGGATCTGACCGAAAAGATGAGCAAACCCTGAAAATCCAACTTAATCTTTTTGTCTTTCTTTTTTTTTTCTTTTTTTTAAGATGTATTCTCGGTATGTCGAGACACATATTTTATTGTAATAGATAGTTTTATTAATTCGTACTTTTTTCATTCACAATTTATATTCAGCATGTCATTTTACTTTAGCTGAATACTTTCAAGTGTTGAGAAGTCGGTCAAGTACTGACTTTTATGAGTGGACACCATCGACTTTGATGGAAAATGAGATTTTTATCTTATTCAAATCAATCTTCAGGATTTGAATTTAAAGATACTTAATCCAGCTTTTATAAATGTTCTTAGCCTTCCTAAGTGTCTCGAGCTTAGTTATGCGAAGGCTAATAACTGGACCAAGAAAGGTATTTCTAGCCGAGTTATATAGCTCGGTTTAAGTCAAGAATATCCTTTTAAAATTTTAAGTGTTAGTCTTGTCCAAGTTTAAGAGCTTGACTACATAAAGACCAATATGATACCGAGTTAAAGTACTCGGTACTTTTTTAGGAGACTCTTTAGTACACAATTTTCTTATATACATCAAAAAAGTGTACAGAGTCATTCATATATTACAAAGAGTTTACTGGAAATATTTCTTCAGATAAACAGCATTCCAAGGGTATTGAAGAGCTAATCCATCGGGCCTTTCGAGTCGATAGGTACCTTTTGGAAGTACTTGACTGATTTTGAACGGTCCTTCCCATTTTGGTTTTAAAGGCCCCGGATCTGGTCCAGTAATTCTTTTAAGTACTAAGTCTCCAACTCGGAATGATCGTGGCTTTATTTTTGAGTTGATGTACTTCTCGCATCTCTGTTTATAGGCAGCATTTCTAAGATCTGCCATGAGACGAGTTTCATCCAAAAGATCCAAGTTGGCCTTCAAGTTTTCTGAGTTGGTTTCATCTTGAAAATTCATTACTCGGTAAGTAGGAGATCCCAGTTCAACAGGAATAACTGCTTCAGATCCATAAGTTAGAGAAAATGGTGTTTCTCCTGTTGCTTGACTAACTGTCGTCCTATAAGCCAACAACACATTTGGAAATTCTTCGGGCCAAGTCCCCTTCGCTGCATCAAGTCGGACTTTCAAACCATTTTTTATGATCTTGTTAATTGCTTCGACTTGTCCATTGGATTGAGGATGGTATGGCGAAGAGAAGAAGTGCTTTATTTGATACTCTTCACAGAAAGCCTCAAGTCGTTTTCCTTCAAACTGTCGACCATTGTCGGTTATAATTGAACTCGGTACACCAAACCGACATATGATCGATTTCCAAATGAAATCAACAACTTTCTGTTCGGTAATCGCAGCCAATGGTTCGGCTTCAGCCCACTTGGTAAAATAGTCAACTGCTATAATAACAAATCGAACACCTCCTTTTGCAGTTGGAAGTGGACCGATTATGTCGATTCCCCATCTAGCAAATGGCCACGGACTATAAACCGACTTGAGAGATTCTGGAGACTGGTTAACATTTGGGGCAAATATTTGACATTTCGTGCATTTGCGAACCCAATTCATCGCATCCTTCTTTAAAGTTGGCCAATAATATCCTTGTCGAAGTATTTTGTATGCCAATGCTCGTTCACCATTATGATTTCCGCAAATTCCTTCGTGAAACTCTTCAAGGACATATTTCGACTCTTGTTCGGTTAAACATTTCAACAGGGGAACAGAGTATCCCCTTTTATAAAGGATCCCATTATCCAGCGTAAACCGAGCTGCTCGAATTCGAAGAGCTCGAGCTTCTTTTGGATTTTGAGGTAAGGCTTCTGTTTCCAAGTATGCTATAATTGGTGTCATCCAAGTCGGTGATTCTTGTAACTCGGCATTCATAACTTCAACAAGAGAAACAGAAGGCATTTCTTGGTGACCGACTTGGACATACTCAACATCCTCCATTCCAGTACTTGATGCAAGTTTAGAGAGAGCGTCAGCTGGAATATTTTGCGAATGAGGAATGTGTTCCAATTGAACATCGAGTCGGGACATCTTCTGTTTTACGAGCGTTAAATATGGTAGCAATCGAGGTTCTTTAACTTCAAAATCTCCATGGACTTGGTTCACCAGCAATTGTGAATCAGAGAACACCTTTAACTTGTTTACGTTCATGGGTTCCGCAAGGTTTAATCCAGACAGTAAAGCCTCGTATTCAGCTTCGTTATTTATTGCCGGAAAAAGAAATTTGACAGAATGACAAAACATCTTGTTCTGAGGATCTATTAGAATGATTCCTCTACCAGCTCGATGTTGAGTTAATGATCCATCAACATACAAAGTCCATGATCGGTCATCATTAATTGTCTCGATTACAGGAGTGAACTCGGCAATAAAGTCGGACAAAGCCTGGGCTTTTATTGCAGTTCTCGGTTTATAATGAATATCATACTGACCGAGTTCAATGGCCCATTTGATCAGTCTTCCTGACGTGTCAGGTCGGTGTAAGATTGACTTTAAAGGGTATGAAGTAAGTACCGTTACTGAATGTTCTTGAAAGTAAGGACGTAATTTTTGAGCTGCGATAACAAGAGCATACGCTAATTTTTCCATCGGCGGATATCGCAATTCAGCTTCGTGTAAAGCCTAACTAATATAATAAATTGGATATTGTTGATGTCCTTCTTCTCAAATAAGAACAGCACTGATAGCGAAATCACTTACTCCCAGGTACAAGAACAGCATTTCTTCAGGTATTGGTTTCTGTAAGGTCGGTGTTTGGAGAAGCGTTTCTTTTATCTTTTCTAGAGCTTGTTGACATTCTTTGGTCCATTCGAAGCATTTTCCTTTCTTTATAGATTCAAAGAAGGGTCTGCATCGGTCTGTTGACTTCGATATAAACCGATTTAAAGCAGCAAGTCGGCCGGTAAGAGCTTGAACACCTTTAGCCGATGTGGGGGGAGTCAGATCCATAATGGCCTTAATTTTCAGGGGATTTGCTTCGATACCTCGTTGAGTCACGATATATCCTAGGAATTTTCCAGAACCAACTCCAAAAGTGCATTTCTTCGGATTTAACACCATGGAATATTCCCTGAGGATGTTGAACATTTCTTGCAAATGATTAACATGATCAGCACCGTGTATCGATTTAACTAGCATGTCGTCGACGTAAACTTCCATTGTATGTCCAATGAGCTTGGCAAACATTTTGTTAACCAATCTCTGATATGTGGCCCCGGAATTTTTAAGACCAAATGGCATCATGGTATAACAGTATAGACCCCGAGCAGAATAAAAGGACGTATGTTCTGCTTCCCCAGGATTCATGGGAATTTGGTTATAACCCGAGTAGGCGTCCATGAAACTCATCAACTCATGTCCGGCAGTGGCGTCTACCATGTAATCGATATGTGGTAATGGATAACTGTCTTTCGGACAAGCTTTATTCAAGTCTGAAAAATCGATACAGAGTCGCCATGCTCCAGAACTCTTCTTTACCAAAACCGGGTTAGATACCCAAGTCGGATATTTAGTTTCTTGAATGAATTTATTGTCGATCAATTTTTGAACATCGTCTTCAAGAGACTTTTGTCGGTCTGGGCCAAGTTTACGTCGTTTCTGGACAACCGGTTTAATAGTCGGATCGAGATTAAGTCGATGTGATGCTACATTGGGATCAATTCCCTTCATGTCCTCATGTTTCCAGGCAAATACATCTGAATTGACCTTGATGAACTGAATGAGTTGAGTTCGTATTGGTTCTTCTAAGTTAGCCCCAATTCGGAAAGACTTATCGTGGATAGGATCATCAATAAAAATTATTTCGATTTCTTCCAATGGTTCAGCTCGATCGAATTTGCTTTTTTCTTTAAACTGAGCACGAGGATCGAGCTCATCTTCTTCATGAACTGGTTCTTTTCCTGGACGTCTTCCACGATCTTGAGTTAAATCATTTGAGGTTTCCATCTTCTCAGATAGTTCAATTTCCATCTCGGTAATTGAAGATACCGAGTTCTCAAAAGTTGAAAATTTTTCCTGTTCATCTCGGACATTCTCTGTCATATGTATCAAAGAATGTGATTCTTGCCAAGGTTTGACCCATACCATCCCGCGAGCTTCATATTGATCTCCATAATGGGTTCTTTCTCCATGGTTTGTGGGAAATTTTAAAGCATAGTGAAAATTTGAGACAGCTGCACGGAGTTTATACAAAGCCGTCCTTCCCACAATGGCATTATATTCATTTTTAAGATCCATGACCTTGAACGTCTCCATGATGACCTTGGAGGCCTGTCCGGGAGTTCCAAACCTAACTGGCATGGTTATTTCTCCGAGAGTTGGTATAATTGTTCCATTAAAACCTTGTACTTGATCTTTACAGGGTTTTAACTCAGTTGGGTCAATTCCCATTTGTTCGAACGTACGAAGCATTAAAATGCTTGAATATGCGCCTGTATCGACCATTATCCGATGCACCGGTATTCCACAAATTGGTGCCGTGATCACGAGAGGATCAGAGTGTGGGTGAGCGAAGTAACTAGCATCGTCCACATTAAAAGTAATCGGACAATTATTTCGAGCGTTGACCCTATCTTGGAGATCAGTTGTTATAACAGTTTTTCCCAAGTTGTAAGCTTGTCGAGCATAAGCTTTTATCTTTCGACGTGACTCGAGAGTTTTGCCATTACTATTATTAACTCGGGGAACATCACAAAAACCAGGAGGTTTAGAGCAACTCTTTCGTGGAGTTTCTTCGTTTTTTGTCGAGGATGAAGATCCATTCTCCTTCGAGTTCATCATGTAGACTTCTTTATCGCTTTGTCTAATACGTTTTGGATTGATTGGACGATCATCGTCTTCGTCGTCATCTTGGGGTTCTGGCATTCTGCCCTTTCGCTTATAATCCGCATTCTTGGAGAACCTTTGGACTTGTGGGTGTCCAATTAACCGTAATAAGGCAGAAAGTAAGCCCAGACATTCATCTGTATCATGTCCTGCCGACTTGTGATATGAACAATATTTCGTTTTATCCAGTTTCTCTTCTGGAGTTCTCACATGTCGGGGATCGAGAAGAATTCCCTTTCCTTTTATTTCTTCAAATATAACGGCGGCCCCAGCTGAAAAAACTGTCTGATAGCTGGATTTAACCTCATCGAGATATTTGGCTCTTGCTTCTTGTACTTCGGGTTTTTTAGAATTCTCGAACCGAGACCGGTTTGACTTAAAAAACTTGTTTTTCTCCCTCTTTGACTCTTGTTTCACTTCCAACTTATTTGGAGAAAAATTGAAAGTTGGAACCGACATTGACTCTTCAGCTATAATGTGTTGCTGAGCTCGTGCCAAGAAGTCTTGAAATGAAGTCGGTTTATTCTGATAGATACTCCAACGAAACAAAGAGTTCGGTTTTAGTCCTGCTATGGTTGTGACCAGAAACGTTTCAGGATGACATTGCTCCATATTTTGTATTCGTTCATTAAACCGAGCAATATAATCCTTAACACTTTCATTGTCCTTTTGAATGATATTGGCAATAGATTCTTTTGGGATTAAAGAGACCTGAGCCCCGATAAAATGAGATCGGAAAGTTGTTCTCAATTGTTGCCACTTCGATATTGAATGTCGGGGTAATGAATGATACCATTTTTTAGCACGGGGTCCCAAAGTTAAAGAGAACATCCGACATCTAAGCGCGTCGGTTGCCCCATGAAGATCCATCCACGAGGTATATTGACCGAGATGTGCATCCGGATCTGAGGTACCATCATAAAGACCAATCTGAGGGACCTTAACTTTAGAGGGAAGTGGCTCCATTGTCAAATGAAGAGCTAAGGGAGTCTCGGCTTCCAAATACACGTTCTCTGGGAGAGAGCCTCTTTGTTGAGATTCTTCAGGAATATCGTGCCGAGTCTCCAACTCGGCAATTCTTTTTCTCAACATTTCCAATTCTTCTGATTCACGCCTTAAACGATTTCTTTCAATAGTATGACGTAATTCATTGTTATCACGTCGGAATCGATTCCATTCAATCGTATGACGTAAATCAGATTGTTGGTCATGTTGTGAAGTTTCCAGCAATGAACGTGCTAGCTGTTGTTGACGACGTCCAGAATGACTTTCAGCAGTAACTTCTTGTTGAACTGCTTCGGGAACATGACTTTGAACAGGGAGTACTCCACGATTACGAGTGGTAGTATTTCGTTGTGATTCAGGTACTCGTGGATGAGAAGTTGCATGTGATGCAGCAGGAATATCGTGTCGTTGAACAAACGACGTTTGCTACCTAATTGGAAGATTTGAAGCGGGAATTTGATTTGGAATTGTCACTGTTGGTCCTGCTCTTGTCTGTGCCATAAAATTCGATAAATTTCTGAGAAATTCTGGGTCTTGGAATAAAACAGAATAATCTATCGGCATAGATGGCACCGTCGAATTTTCAGTTGTGCGCGCAGGGTGACGATTAGTTCCAGCTTCTGGATTTCGTTCTTGTCGCCCAGAACTCGACATCAAAAGTTATGCGTGTTTGTAAATATTGATTAACTTCACGTACAATCGAGCGAAGATTAAGAAGGGAGGCCCCCCTTCCTCTAGCGCCAAACTGTTGTTGTATGAAATTAACAACTTAAAATTACAAACAGCTGAGTGTGTTTAAACAAAGATTAAAATAAAATTAGATTTTATTTTATATATTCACAAGAGTACAGGAGTAGGTTTTTTATTCTTGACCGAGATCATCTCAAGTCCATGTACAATGTGTCGAAAAAAAAAATCCTCGTACTATCATAAATTCTGCTATTTATAGTACGGTAGTTTTTGTCTTTTTGTTTGAAATGGATAAGAACGTATTTAATGTTGAGCTGCTTCATTTAATGTTGAGCTGCTTCACTTTAAGCGGTGGGAAACATCAATGATTACTTTTTTTGTTTTGCTGGTCCAATCAGGTGCTTACAACTTGTTTTCTGTCTGGATATTTGAACTTTGTGGTAGTCGGTTTGAATAGAGGAAACTTGATTCAACTTGTCATAATATTGGTTGAACTGAAGTCGGTTTATTTGCATCTGTCTCAATAGTCGGTACCTTTGACGATCTCGGAAGTCGGTAATTAATTCAATGAATACCGACTTGTCCTAAGTTTGTCTTCTTCCGGAGGATTATTTCTTCAATGAAGTGATTAATCACCACCTTCAATTATGTAATCAAGTCGGATATCAACAAGATCCTAGAAGAAAGTTATTTAAAGAAAAAACAAGAAGTTGCTCGTGGAAGGAGCATTTGAGGTTTTGCAGTCTCGATGGGAAATTGTGAAAGATCCTGCTTGGTCTTGGTATAGAAGAAAACTTAAATTGATTATGGTGACATGTATTATTCTACACAATATAATTGTTGAAGATGAAGGAGATGCAGTAGCACATTAGTACAATGACGAGGATGAAGACCCGCACAACATGTCCATGGGTCAAATTAAGAATTTTAAGATTATATTCGTAGAAGTTCAGAGATACGAGACAATACAATGCATCACCAACTATGCATACTTAGTTGAGCATATTTGAACTCATTTTGCTACCAACTAGAAAAGATTTTTCTTTTTCGTTCTACTATTTCTAATTTGTAATCTTATTTAAGTTTTTTTTATTACGTAATAATGTTCTTTGTATTTTCACGTATTTTAAATTAAATATTCTAATTAAAAATTATATTTATTTTTATTAAGAATAGAATATAAAAATAATAGTGAATGAGTGGGTAATGTGTCTCAGATGTTTGCATTTAAATAAACTAACTAATGTGAATGTATTTTTTTTATTGGTTACAATGAAGGACGCCAAAGGCCTAGTAGGATGACTGGGCTAGAACTCGACGAGGATATGACACCCCGATAATGTCGTGTTTGAGCCAAGTTGCCATACCTAAAGGAGGTGAGGATATCCTCTGCAAGCCAATCAGGAAAGAAGCCACCATGCACGCTAAGTGGTCCGTCGCAAAATTTGCTTCTCTGTGTACATGCTGGAGACGAATGTTCCACTCTCGTTGGATAATACTACGGATAACCTTTACCAACGTGTCATGGGTTCCAAAAGAACCTTCGTGGCATGTGAATGTATTTAAATAATGAGATGTTTAGTGGAATGATGACGTGGACGAGATATGTAAGAGAGAGTATGTGACTAATGTTTAAGTAAATGAATAAATATGCGGATGCCCTAATACCAGTTTGTGCACTGCACAAATGTACTACTCACAGTCCTACTTAATCAAATAGGATGATTATAGTTAGATTTCAAATTAGTAACAGAAAAAATTTAAAAGTACTTTTCATGTTGGTGAGTCTGAATCTCTGTCACTCAAATCACTCTCCACAAATTAAGACATCACCAAATATATCCGAACTTAAGCTTCAAAACTCAAAGGGAGAAATCAAAAAGAACAAAAAAGGTTGAGACTATGGCTTGTTTGGTAAGCCAAATAAGCTAGCTTATAACTTATTTGGTTAGCTGATAAGCTTTTTGTATTTAAATAGGCCTCGTTTGACAGGACGAACTTTTTTAAAAAGCTCGAGCTTATCTCATAAGCTACTTTAGGTAGCTTTTCAAATAAGCTAGTTGAATTCTTTATTCAGCTAACTTAGCTAATTTTACTAAACACTTTTATCATATAAGCTAACTTTTCAGCTATAAGCTATAAGCTCAAAAATTACATATAAGCTATAAGCTAGCTTATCAGCTATCAGCTACTTTATCAGCTAACCAAACATAGCCTATAGCTTGTATGAATGTGTATTGGTGTGTTTTAGGGGTTGGGTCTACAAACAAAGCAAATCCATGTTTTTCCTATAAATCTAAAATTACCATATCCAAACAAAAACACCACTTTTCTTGATCTCCTTCTATTTTCGGGCCAATTTAGTTTAATCGCCCCTATGGAAAAGAAATTGTGTGCATGTGTAGCATCATACACAAGAAAATCGTATTGATTTTTAATCATCAACAGAATTGGGCAAATCCCTCAATTTACGCCTTAACTCGGGCCATAATCCAGGTATATTATGACATTTTATGTGTAAAATGTCTAATTGGGCTCTCATTTTGAGGTCTAAAATGTGAGTAGAACACGCACATATACGTGCCAAAATCCAACAATATTCAATACCATTACTAATTAATTTACTGCAGAAACTAATGACTTCCAACATCAGTCAACAATATGGGGCGCAACACTATCCAATACTAATCCACAAATTATATTAAATAAATACTTGACATCTAGACCATTCTTTATAATATTTATTTTTACCACATTTTATTAATGATAATGAAAAAGTTACTTAGTCAAATGCTTACACAGAGCGTATCCTAATAAGACATAGGATGGCAACCCTAACTTCCTACTTTTANTAAATAAAAAAAAAAAAAACACACACACACACACACTTAGATATAAAGGCCATGAAAAAAGAAATCCAATACAACTACCCAACGCATAAAGCAAGACTAATCTCCATATTTTAATGCGTTAAAATCTTACCAATATGAGGTGTTCATTAATTAGACGATTATTATACATATCTATATTTATATAAAAAGATACTACCTCCTATTCTTTTTAAATGTCATTTTAGCTTTATCAACTATTAACCAAAATAAATGTCATTTTGAATCTTTTGTATATATTTTTCCATTATTACCCTCATTTAGTTAATAAATGTACTACGTCTTTTCATATTCTCTTCATCTTATTTTTAAAACATTCATCTCTATCTTTATTAATGAGGGTTATTATTGGCAAAAAAATTATTCTTAATTAGTGTGCAACTTCCCAAAACAACATTTATTATGAATAGGAGGGAGTATCTTATTTACTAGAAATAGTAGGAAGAAAAATCAAAGGTAATTAATGCTTGCTGGAAATAGAATGAAATTAATTACAGATTTGTTTTGGTATTATATGCTTGACATTAAAGATTTATTATGGGATAAAAATCAGAACCGATTTTTTTATCTATGCTGGAAAAGTCAATGGTAAGTATAGATTTGTTTTATCCCATAAAACTTTCAATCGATCCCTTTTTGTTGGTATTTTCCCTTATGTTATTTAATCTTCTTTATGAATTTTGATTAATTGGAACTGGTGATTCCTCACTTTTAAAATACTTATAATTATTTATTTGACTAAATACTAACTTCATAAATATTTATAATTAATCATGATTAAGTATAAATAATAATAATATAGTATAAAATATAATTTAAAGCCTTTTTTTTTAATTTAGCAAGAGACGAAAAATAGATTATAACCCTATTATTTTCTAGACTTAACGCTCATTAAAAGAGAGGTGAAAAATAGATGATAATCTTATTATTTTTTAGACTTAAACGGATCGAGTCTGTGAAAATAACTCATTTAATATTTTTGTCCCGTGCATCGCACGGGGTATGTATTAGTTACAAAAATCAAGGAATCTAAAACTTTATCAAGGGCTTTAATTAAAGTTATTATATTGTTAATTAATTATGCTTAGTTCCAAGATGGTGGAAGTTAGTAAGATTGGTATGTGGCGTGCTATCATTCTTTCATTTCACACAGCATCAATTACTATTAATTCCAAATCTTCTTACAAACCTACATAAATTAATGCTACAAATGAAAGAGAATGTATAAGAGAAATATATATAAGTATATATGCCAGCTGTCTTTCTTCCTTTTCTGTAAGCTTCCACAACTGCTTTTAGCTGCACATGCTTACCACTTAATTATCCAATAAATTCTTCAAAATTAAACACATTTCAAACTATTTATTTTATCTTTCCCTATATTTTTTTGGGACACGTGTCGGCTGATCGGCAAGGACATGCGCTGACAAAAACGTGATAGAAATTGTATTGAAGGATCTTTCAGGTGTCATAGATCCGAAAAACAATGGTGTGTTAAGATGTGTAGAATATAGAGACACCTATTGTAATGGTGGTCCATTGTCTTCTCCAAGTTTTAACATTTGTAGCGATCTGTTTTGAGCCGACAGTGTTGTTGGCCATTCAATCCCATTTTCATACAATAGCCAAGGATGGAATTGAATTCACCCATATTTTTTTGTGTTGAAATAATGTGGTTAATGTAGAATAATAAAACTTTAACTCTCAGTTCCTAAATTACGGTTTTGCTATGAAGCCAACAGTTGGCTCCATAATGAAGCTAACCTTTTATATACAACAAGTAAACCTATCATATTCTGTGATTACTTGAATAACATTAATATAATTTTATTAATATGGTAGATTTACTTGTTGTATATAGAACGTTGGCTCAACTATGGAGCCAACTGTTGGCTTCATAGCAAAACTGCCTAAATTATTATGTTGATTGGTCATATATCCAACGTTGAAATTAAGAGATATTTTTTAACAAATATACATTTCAAACTTAAAACTCATATATTATCAAACCAGTAAAAAAAAATGACATTTCGTAGTATACATATATGTTTTGTTAAGAAAAAGTATAGGCCACCCCATACTATAAGTTACTGCTTGCACAAATTCTTGTGTGATGTGAGACGGTAGGTGATCCACATAATTTTGTAATAAAAATGCATATTTAAACTATAAATATCATGTTTTGTTTATATTGTTACTTAAAGTATAACATTTTGAAAATATGCATATATACTGAAAACGTATAATTATTTAACTATTTTGTAAATTGTGGTTCCTATTAAAAAAAAAAAGAGAGAGAGAAAAAAAAAAACCTCTATGTTTTTCTAAAAATAATTTGTCGTATTATAAGAACATCATCTTTTTTATTTATTTTTTTATTTATAATTATACAATTCTAACAACAAATTTTGTTAGATAAAAATATTAGTTTTATTAACATAACCCATAGTTTTTACATTTTTTTCTTAATTTTTATGTGTTATATTTGCAAATCTTATATATCGGTTTTATTCTTTTCAATAGGTTAAGCTACTTTTGAACTATTCTAGTTAACAAGTTACCAAAAGCTAATTTAATGACTCGGGTGGGTTAGTATTAAATACATCATGTTGTTGTTGTGGGCTTATCATATTGGGATCCAAGAAATCTCCCACTCGACCCATATTTGCTTAATCAAGTCCAACACCTAAAACTATGAACAATATTTTTTAATTGTCTTAAATCAAGTCATAAGGGTCCAGTCCAGAAATATAATCAAGGCACCCACTTGTGCCTTGCGAGAACGGAGAAAAAATCTGGGCCTTTTTATTTGACTTAATAACCAATCTGGATTTTGGGAAATTTACATATATAGATTACATAGCAAATATTTACATATATGAAACATATAAACTTTAATTAAAAAGAGATTTGGATGTAATTTTTTTTTTCACAATTACGAGATTTCATTCTCTCACTTGGTTATATGTTTCTCTCTCCAGATCATCAATTTGGCCGAAAGAACCACAACTGAAACGGAAAATCGAAAAAAATAAATAAATACCAAATATGATACCTAGAATTAAGGGATTCACGATTTCAAAATTTCAAACGGTTAATCGACATCTTGAATTGGGAAAAAAAAAATCCAACCACCAAATATATGTTCAGATATATTGTATATATACATCAGATAAACATGATCTGACAGTTCTCTTTTATTAACCGTATAGTTATACATAAGATATACCACATATAAACAATTCTAGAATGGGTTTAAACATAATACAAAAATATGAATGACTGCAAAATCTAAATTGAATGTAGTTATACATAAGATAAACTATATATAAACAATTCTCAAACGGGATGACCTCACCACTCCCAACGTCGCCTCTTGATCTCCTCAATGATCCCTGGTGCATCTTCGATAGTGCACGGGTGAATCATAGCATTGCTCGAAGCCGATCGACGAATCAATTGATTTTAGTTCATATTTCGTATTTGAATTGAGATATGAACCATAACAATTAAAGAGAGGAGTTGGGTCGCCGAGAGACATCAGAACCGCTGATCTTCAATTTGCCTTCGTTACCGGCCAGACAAACCTCCAATCGCGACTCTTCCCCGGTCATGACCTTCTCAGCCACCGTCGTCAAAAGGGTAATGGGGTTGGGTGGTCTACGAATTGAGAAAAGAATCTAAAAAAAGAAAAAGGAAAAAAAAAAAGCAAAAAAAAATAGAGAAAATTGAGTGATAATCGGCCGCCGATTCCTTCTTGTCCTTGTGCGATTTGAGCCGCCGCGTGAAGAAATAGATAGAGAAGGAAAAAAGAGAGCAGGGATGCGCAAAGTTCAAGAGAGAGAGAGAGAGAGAGAGGGTAATCTTGATAGAGAAGGAAGAAAGAGAGTCGCCGCCCTACACATTAAGTTTATTTTAATTGTTAAAATAATGTAATCTTGATGATAAGGTTGTGGTCTCGTATTCTTGATATTAATTATCTAAGCAATTGTAAAATATCATTACATAACCCGTGTAAACGGGTAAATTTCTCTTGGATTTTTCTATTATACTGGATAATTTGTCTATTGTAAATTTCTCTTGGATTTTTCTATTATACTGGATAATCTGCCTATTTTCTATTGAATAACATAATTCTTTAAAATATCATTACATAACCCGTGTAATGCACGAGATAATAATAGTACATCATAAAATTAAAGTGCTGAAAGAAATTTGATTAGTATAGACATAGTTAAAATCTATTTCATTTTAGAATTCATGTTTAAATTTAAAGAACATGAAAATTTAAAATATTTAAGAATTATCAATAAATAACACTCACAAAAATACTTTTCTCTCTCAATTTTTTTTTACTTATACCTTGTTGCAATATATTATTTCAATTCAAAAATAAGTGATGGTAAAGGTGAAAAAAATATGGTAAAATATTATAAACGGACAAATAACTTAAAATGAATATAGTGTATACTATTTTAATGTTGTAAAATTTACTAATTTCAAATACGTCGAAAGTAATTATTTTTTTATTTAATAAAGTATATTACAAATTTTTGAATTTCATTTCTAGTCTATCATACGACAGTCGACACTTGTTTCTTTATCATTATAATTTATAACAATATACATGATGGGTTCCGCTTCTGACATTCTCTTCAATCTCAAAGATTTGCAGTACGGGACATTTATCTATGCTTTAAGTTGTTGGTGTTATATACTAAAAGCTTGGCTTGGATGATTTTACACTCTTATCCTTTATAAATGAGAATCATGTTTGATTAAACAAGTTCTATGTTCTGTTGTTTTGCACTTAGATAGAATGGGTCGTCATCAGATGAACATAAGATCATTCTATCAGTTACTTGCTAAAAAAGAAGTGTGGTTCACAGCCTAGATGGAAATGAACACCCCATCCGAACAGTTGTAGTGTCAACAGTACAGTTTGTTTTGACTGATTATTTCCACTAGTGCATTTATGTATTGAACAGGATCCCAGAGAAGAGAAGTTCGTTTTATACTGATCGTCGTAAACGAACTAGGTCTCGGCTGCGTTCTCTTAACCCGTAAAATATTAAACAGACATATATATACAATACATATTACTTTGATTCACTTGGGTGAAGTTCAATTTGCTAGATTAATATTCCTACCGTCTTAGGTAATATTGTTGTATGTATGATGTGCTGTTAGGATATTTACGGGCACCATGTGCGTTACTTTGATGGTGTCCCCGAAATGAGTTCATGAAGGATTGTTATGCTAAACCCTGCAGGTGTATTAAGTTCCGGCATAATAATAATAATGTGATGAACGAGCACTAGCTTCTGTGAAATAAATAATAAATTAATTAATTCTTGATTGTCAGTAATCGAATTAATTAATGAACATTATATCTTAAACATAGGGAGGTAAATCGGTAATTATAATTGGAGTCTCAAATGTAATTGGAGACTCATTCGAAATATTTTTGTTGGAATTTCTGTTGGAATCATTCCAACTATAGCTATATCATTGGAATATCCGTTGAAATATATTATATTAGGATTTTCCGTTAGAATATAATAATTTTGTTGTAGTGTAGTAACTGAATTGACGGAAATGATATCTATACTTATATTAAAGGGAGTCCTATTTACCAAATTTAGTAGCTAGAAAAGTCAACAACATTAATTGTTATTACTATTTCCGTATTATACAGTTTTATTTAATATTTGTTTTTCTGTTACGATTTTTAAAAACAGATATGGTCAAATTCTCTCATCATTAATTACTTTCCATTAATTACAATTTATTTATTTGTTATTTTCTTAGCAAAAACGGACCAACATTAATTGATTTCCTTAAAATGTGAAAGTTGTTGCTTTATTT
The DNA here is from genome assembly GCA_008636005.1 of Striga asiatica. Classification (NCBI taxonomy): domain Eukaryota; kingdom Viridiplantae; phylum Streptophyta; class Magnoliopsida; order Lamiales; family Orobanchaceae; genus Striga; species Striga asiatica. Next base: position 598,741 of record BKCP01006404.1, read on the forward strand.
TTGTACAGAAAATCGGGCTTCATTATAGAAATTTGTTCAATTACACAATGAATTTTCTATGATATAATTATTTTTTAGGGAAAATTACATTTTGCCTACCTAACTATCCGGAATTTTACACTTTACCTACAAAACTTTTTTTTTTTACACTTTGCCTACCTAACTTTGATTTTTTGTACACTTTGCCATTTTTTATCACCGCCGGTGACACGTGTCAATAAGGCACAAGAGCCACGTATTGGTTTATGAGGCCGGCGGTGACCGGAAATGGCAAAGTGTAGCAAAAAATCAAAGTTAGGTAGGCAAAGTGTAAAAAAAAAAAGTTTTGTAGGCAATGTGTAAATTTCCGGATTGTTAGATAGGCAAAATGTAATTTTCCTTATTTTTTATGGGAACTTTTTTTCTAACAGAAAATATGTCATTTCAATAAGATTTTCGATTTTTTAAAATTGATCGTTATCATGCTATGAAATTGAACATTCCAATATACCTTAACAAAATATACACGTGGTGTATACATCAGTTAATAGAAATATAGAATCCTCATATTTTTATATATACGTATGTAATTTTTCTATTACCAAATTTAATTGATAGTTGTTGTGTTATGGGTTTTTTCATAATTGTTACTTGGTTGTTGTGATATTTAGTTTGGTTGGTGTCGCAAAAATTTTAACCTATATATATAATAAGAATAATCATTACAATGCAAATTAGAAAATATTGATATTAGAAGAGATTGAGTCATGGCTTTTCTTAAATCAAAGTTGTTTAATTAGTATACAAAATTAAATTCTAAAAAAATATATGTGTATATTATCTACATTATTTATACACTATTTAATTTTAAATTTATTTACATATTTTAAATTGATTACTTATATAAATAATACCAACGTGCATTAAATATATTTCATTACATAAAATAAAAAGAACAAGAAGACGTGTAACTTGTATAACTTTATAAATAATAATGACATTATATGGCAACAGAGTTTAATAAATAACTATTATATAGTGAATAAGAATAAGTAAAATTGTTATTTTCTCTTATATCAAGGAATAAATATATATAATAAAATTAAATTTATATTAGTATAAATGTGTTAATGAGATAATATATTAATTATTTTACAAGTTAGCCCTAACATGCTCACGTTTAATGTTCTGACTAATAAAACAACGCTGATTAAAAGATGTGAAAAATAGATTACAATCCTATTTTTTTAGACTTAACGGTGATTAAAAAGGTGGAAAATAGATGATAATTCTTTTCAGACTTAGACGAGAATTAACGGTGATTAAAATAGGTGGAAAATAGAAAATAACCCTTCTCAGACTTAAACGGACAGAGCAGGTGAAAATAATTCATTTAATATATCTCTCCATCGCACAAAGTACGTACTAGTTATATAGAGACAAGGAATGTGCAATTGCAACTTTGTCAAAAAAGCGACTTTTGAACTATCCCTTCCGGCGACTGAGGACAGGTCGTTTCTTGAGAAAAATCGCATTACCTCTCGCCTTATAATTTGTCCACTCTAAACCAGAGTCTCATCTCAGTCAATAAAGACGTAAAATAGACGGGTTGGAGAAAGAGACGCCAAAACAGAGAACTCAGAGATAATGGCGGATCAAATATTAGCTTCTCTCAGGTCTCTTATGGCCTCTCACTCCCCCCCACTCGATGCTTTGGTCATTCCTTCTGAAGACTATCATCAGGTTTCTCTATCTCTCTCTCGTATAATATGTTGATTTAGTCATCTACGTTTGAATTGATCGACTCAGTTTCTGTCTTAGTTGGTATTTGAAATTTGATTGCTTGTATGATTGGGTGGATAATTTGGTGTGACAGAGCGAGTACGTCTCCGCGAGGGATAAAAGGCGCGAATTTGTATCTGGGTTCACCGGAAGTGCTGGTTCGTATCGTTTTACCAGTCTGCATCAATAATTCTTTTTCTATCTCTTCATATTGGGATGGCCTGATTATTATTTGTGAAGCAATTGAAAGTTATGATGTTCTTTTTGCCTATTTCAAGAGACCATTTATTTTAACTTTTCAGCACTATTATTTTTAATGGGCAACTACTCAAGGTTGACTGAACATTGATTTTGCAATGTGCGTGTGTGTGTGTGTTTTCCCTCCGTACAAACAGATAGCTTCAGAATGAGTGGTTCTTGTTTCCATAACTTCCATGCATCGATCTTGTGTCAAGCAGTCTCTTAAAAATTAGTCCAAACAGCTGTGGTAATATTGGTGTGGTGTCATTGTCAAAAAAAGAATCACTGACTAGACAGCCAAGTTTCCCCCAAACATCCACCAAAAAAGTTTAATTCGGTGTATTAAAACTATAAGAACAAGTTAAAGAGGCCTAGGTTCCCTAGATGCGAACAACGAGCTGTTCTTGATTCTCGCCTAGCAATTTCCTCAGCCTTAGCATTGAATTGGGGTCAATTATTAACCGCTTTTGGTGTCTATAATTTAGATTGGACTTCAAGGAACATATGTAATTTTTGTTGCGTTGGTCATGTGCTTTTGCTATTTTTTTTCAACCATAAGTTGGTAAAAGTTAAAACACCAGTTGGCTTGATGATTGTGTTTATGGATGCATTTACTCTTTTTCCTTCCACGTTTTCCCAAGGCAGTGCATTTCATATTAATTGCTCTTGTAGGTTTGGCTCTTGTACTGGCAAATGAGGCATTACTATGGACAGATGGGCGGTACTTTTTGCAGGCCGAAAAACAGCTTAGCAACCAGTGGAAGCTCATGCGTATGGGGGAAGACCCAGCAGTCGACATCTGGATGGCTGATGTGAGATATCCTTTTATGATATTGTAAAATTCTGTTTACTACTTGGTAGAGCTGTCTCAGTACCTTTTTCCATAATTTTATTAAGCAATGGGAGGTCATCAATCATTTTTATGTAGTTTATGCTAGCGTGACCTAGCTCTTCTCTGATACTCATTGTAATCGAGAGAATTAAATTAGATCCTCGTCAAAACTCATCATTGACTAGTGTATATATGCCAAAAGTTCATAACAAATAAGTATCAATTTTTTAATAGACTATTCAAGGCAGAATTTGTATGTCTATAAATATCAAAACTTGTTATGTTTAATTGCTGTCCCTTATAGTGGATATTTAACTTCCAGCTCTCCTTGGAGATTCCCAACATCTAAAAGTTTCAGCTGAAATTAATTGTTAAATTTAATCCATTAGATACTCTATTTCTTTTTGTTTCTTTGATTCTCTTTCCTAGTATTAAACTTTCTGTTCACTCACCATTTTTCTAGCTACTGATCTTTATGGCGTTTGTTATATTTGGGGTTTCTAATGTTGTGCTTATTTGTCTCAATAATTGTATCTTATGTTGTACTAGAATCTGCCAAATGATGCAGCCATTGGTATTGACCCTTGGTGTGTGTCTGTCGATACTGGTAAAAAATGGGAGCATGGTTTTGCCAAGAAACAGCAAAAACTGATTAAAACAACCACAAACTTAGTAGATGAAGTCTGGTCGAATAGACCACCACCTGCGGCAAATCCTGTTGTGCTTCATCCATTGGAATTTTCTGGTCGTTCCGTTGAAGATAAATTAAAGGCTTTAAGGGAAGAGCTTACACGGGCAAAAGCTCGTGCAATTATACTTAGTTCATTAGATGAGGCAAGCCTATGACACCTCATCATATTGGCGTTCAGAGTAACTGAAAATAGTTTCTCGATACTAATTTAGATCATTACATTTCAGGTTGCGTGGCTTTATAATATCCGTGGGGATGATGTTTCCTATAGCCCTGTCGTTCATGCATATGCTATAGTAACATTAGTTGCAGCTTTCTTGTATGTGGACAAGAGAAAGGTGTCTTCTGAGGTTAGTTTGTGTACATTGTATAATAAGATTTTGTTGTATCCATGGGTTCGTTATTTAAAGCTCATAGTGGTGCAGGTCAGCTCTTATATGGAGAAAAATGGTATAGAAGTGAGGGATTATGGTGATGTGAGCTCAGATGCAGCCTTGCTTGCATCCGACAAGCTTATCTTGACCAGTTTAGCTAAAGAAGGGGTTGATATTCCATTGAACACTACAACAGGGAATGATGACTCTGCAGAAGAGAAGAAAAATGACCTTGTATGGGTTGATCCCGGATCATGCTGTTTTGCTTTGTACACAAAACTGAATCCGGACAAAGTTTTTCTTCAATCGTCACCTTTGGCCCTCGCAAAAGCCCTAAAGGTATTATGTGTTTTCTGATTGCCTTTTACTTTGTAGTCAGGCGGAGTTAGATACATAACTTTAGGTGTGTCAGTGTGTGATGATATCAGTATCATATAGGGTGTGTCTGTGTGTATAGCTTTTGTGGCAACTGATGTGTGATCTCAGAACAGATCAGAAAGAACAGCAAAAACTAAGGCACTCCGCTGGGCAGACACTGACACCTTTTTCCTATACTTGAAATGTTGCTACAATTGTGTGATGCACATGTTTATCTTCGGAAGACATGGTGTATGGAAATGTAGTAGTAAGAAATAATTTGGAGTAATAAGAATGGTAACTGAGGTTTTCAAAGATGAAAATGCTGAAATGGTTGGAGAAGGAAGTTTGTCTGTGTTTATGAACTCGAAAGGTAGTTTAGGTCATTTTCAAATTTGTATACGTTTATATAGTTCCAGTTGTCTTTTCCCCACTCCCTCACCTTCCTCTCTCTTTCTCACCACAGTTGTCTAGGAGAGAGCACGAATTGATTTAGGCTTTTGGACATAATATCTCTGTTTTGGACTGTGCACTTTTCTTACTTAGTCGGTTTGCTTAGTTTACACCAAATTTGAGTTCAGAGAAATTCTCCCATTCCATGCATTAAAAAAAAAAATAAAAAAAAAATTAATCAACTGCTTTCTTGGGTTTTCAAATGTAACGTGAGTGAAAATGCTGTCATTTATTATTTTATTGCTTTACCTCGTAGAAGCTTTATTTCTCCGCTAATTATTTGTTGGATCATACTTCCAGAATCCCGTTGAGATTCAAGGACTGAAGAATGCACACATTCGGGATGGGGCTGCTGTTGTGCAATATCTTGTTTGGCTGGACAAGCAGGTACACGATTAGCTACTGCATTTTTATTACTGAAACTCATTCCCATACGTACTAGTAGTCGTTAGCTATTTCCTCTTACCTACATGAGTCTGAATTTGGATAAGAAACAAGGATAGAAATCCTGCCATAGAGGATTGCTAATTCTTCCACAAAATTGCATGTCAGAACCTCATACTCTGATGATGGGGCACTACCAAATATTGTTGTTTTCCTTTTCTGGTGTTGTGCTGCAACTTAGAGAACTGATTTACCTTTGTATGCCCTTAGATGCAGGAAATTTATGGGGCTTCTGGTTATTTCTTGGAAAGCGAGGTCCAAAACAAAGATAACCCGTAAGTTTTTGCAAGCAATAGAGTTGGGCAATGTTTTTATCTCATATTCTCATTTTAGTAAACTTCTGCGAGTTAGCTTTAAGGTTTACTGTAGTATTTTTTCGTCTTTGTCGCTGATATACTCAGAATTTGTGCCCAATATTTTTCTCCTTCTGAGTCTTCTATGACATCGATTAATCTCTGCTGAGCATGCACGAGGTCAAAAACACTGTGAAGATTGTTAGTTTATATTGCTGTTGGTTTCACGATTCTAATCTTCTCTTTTATTTGAAAATTCTTGAAGATATCAACTTCACCATGAAGTAGCTTGTTGTAGTTAGAAATGTTGGTGATATTATTTAAGTGTCACACCTTCCAGCAAAGAATATTGAGATAAATAAATTTGTAAGTTGTGTTATTAGGTGTTCTGATGTTTTAAAGTTTTTAGTCGGCCGTATAGTTCGTATCAAGCATCAGTGATTAGTAATTAAGTTTCATGCTGCCCATTGAAGTTTGAAATAGTGAATTGTCTCTATTTAAGATACCTTTAATTGGAGAACTAAATTTGGAGTTCTTATCAACCGGATTGCTTTCTACCTAATGACTGGATATGAATTACCAACCCCCATATCTTACTCCTAGTTCTCTTTTTCAAAATACAGGATAACCACAAAACTTACAGAAGTGTCCGTAAGTGATAAGCTAGAGAGTTTCCGTGCGTCTAAAGAGGTATTTACATATCCTCAGAAAGGTTCTAAAAGGTGTTACCTCCTGACTTCTTTTGGTTTATGCTCATAACTTCTTTTATTGGCTTCGTCCATGTTTTGATAACAGCATTTTAGGGGGTTGAGTTTTCCGACCATCTCGTCAGTAGGTCCAAATGGGGCAATCATACATTATGGTCCTGAGGCAGAAACATGTGCTGAACTCGACCCGAATAGTATCTATTTATTTGATTCGGGAGCTCAGGTATGTCACGTATCCCTCTCATTTGTTTATTAACCTATTGTTATAGGTCTTTTTGCATTTTTATTTTCCTTGGATTAATCTCATTTGGTTTATCTATAGTATCTAGATGGAACAACCGACATTACTCGGACTGTTCATTTTGGAAAACCCACGTCACATGAGAAAGCATGTTATACTGCGGTATGTCGTGTTTGTTGCTTTGTTCACTTGTATACCTGTTTATGAATTGAATGATTTTCTTTTATTCTAAACTTCTTTTTAATGGTGTGTTTGATATATCTCTCTCTTTTTAAGCCATGCACGTTAGCTAGTCAGTTCAAGAAAGAGGAAATGTTACAAGCATGGGTCCGTACTTAAGCAATGAAACAGCAAATACATGCTATTACAGTGTTTTGAAAATCTTATTTTGTCTGTATAGAGAACTTTTCATGGGAAAATGGAGAGAAGACAGAATATATTACGCAATTGGTATTGAATTGAAAAACCCTTTTAGCCCAACCTTTTTGTATTTTCAGAGTGGCATAGATCATTGTCGTGTATCTTCTTACTTGTGTTTAAAATTTTTGGCTTATGGGTATATTGGTTTCATTTTCTGGCAAAAAGTAGCAAACCTTTTCTCACTCATGCTTGTTTTACTCTCAATTTTTTATTTTTTTATTTTTTTTGCATGTTTCTATTGATCTTGTTTCCATCTGTGTCTTTCATTTATGCTTCACTTTTTTATCTTATTTTCTGAGGCTTTTTAAATTATTTTTATTGTATCTCAATTCTAAATCTATAGCCTTTGAGATTTCAATATTGATTGATTCTTAGGTTCTGAAGGGTCATATTGGCTTGGGTAATGCTCGATTTCCCACTGGAACCACTGGTTAGGATTTTCATATCTACACTAATTTTTTAACTGAATTTATCCTTTGAGTTCCCATGAGATATTATTTGAAGAAATCGTAACCGAGATTCTTTTGGTTTTGTTGAAAATATCTTAAAAATTTCCTTTACGCTATGATTCCATGGTTCCAGGTCATATCCTAGATGTTCTTGCACGGCTTCCTTTGTGGAAAAATGGTCTTGATTACAGGCATGGGACCGGCCATGGAATAGGGTCTTTCCTGAATGTTCATGAAGGTAAATCTAGATAACTGTATGATATCCATTTTCTTAACAATATTTGAAGAAAAGCCATATTTTTTACTTGGAATTATATACAATTACTTCATCAGTGATTCAGTTCAATAAGCTTATCACTCAATAGTTTTTGTCCTTATCCTTTTCCATTGTGATTAAAAAATTATTAAGAATGAATGATAGTAGTTTAATTGTACTTGATTTATTCTTTTCTGGCAGGTCCTCATCAAATCAGTTTCAGGCCAGCTGCTCGGAATGTGGCACTACAACCCTCAATGACTGTGACAGATGGTAATCTTGACCCCATTATGAAAGCTCAAACTTCAATTTGTTGTCTGCATGTCTTTAGCAAGTAAAACTATAGTCTCTGGCATGTTGGTAAATTATCGGAACTACAATCTCAAAATCGTGCTCGTTTCTTTTGTGGTGCTTCATTTCAACTTATAATAGCTTTCATGGTTTGATGATATATGTAGACACCTTTCTCTAGGACAATTAGATTTTTATTTGTTTCATTATTCTTCAGCTATGTTGAAGACTTCAAAAGAAAAAAAAAAAGAAAAAAAGAAAAGAAGAAACCAGAAATTTAGCACCTGGAAGATTAAAAGCACACCTAGAGATTATGCCATCATATTCAGCATATTAAACCAGCAAATCCTGTATATAGGATTTTCACACTTGCTTCGTAGTCATATATATAACTATGAAATTCATTTTCCAGAACCTGGTTACTATGAAGATGGGAACTTTGGCATAAGATTGGAGAATGTGCTTGTTGTAAAAGAAGCTGATACAAAATTCAATTTTGGCGGCAAGGGCTACCTGTGTTTCGAGCATATAACATGGGTAAACTTTTCAACTTTTGTCGTTTTGTAGAATGTTTTTATGCACTAATGCATGTGCGATGAACTTGCATCATTCTATTAATGGCCCAGTAGATACTTTTTACAGTGGTGTAAAGATGGAACATGAAATAATTTTTGTGTTAATGTATGGAAAATAAATAAACTTGGTAATAGCCCAAGCTTCCCGTTCTTAGAAGAGAGAGAGAGAGAGAGAGAGAGAGAGAGAGAGAGAGAGAGAGAGCATATTTATGTATCGACAGCCACTAATGATCTGAGATGATAAATATGATTGTCTACTTTGATTGTTCAGGCGCCATATCAGAAGAAGTTAGTGGATGTTAGCCAGCTCGTGCCTGAAGAAATTGAATGGTTGAACAATTACCACTCCAAATGCAGGGAAGTCTTGGCCCCATATTTGAATACCTCAGAGATGGAGTGGCTGAAGAAAGCTACTGAACCTATTGCTTCTTGATCCATGTCAACATTCTGTCTCTACTTCCGAGCATCATTTCAAGATGGTGCTCCCGCTCTTTCTCCATATAGTTATTGTTTCGGCTCTTGGGGGAATTTAAGGGACCTGGAATAAAATTTATGGTTGGCTGTTTATTGGGGCTGGTTGTTTGGAATAAAATTTATGGTTGGCTGTTTACTGGGGCTGGTTGTTTATTGGGTTGAGAAATGAAGTCTGTTGAAATGAAGTTTAAATTTGATTCTCTTTTGTCCCTGTCTCATCCATGCATGTGTGGGCTGTTTGCTTTGCTGGATTTTTGCAAGAACGAAAATAGTAATTCTTTGAAAAAATTCTCAACACGTCGAGAATTAAGTCGTTTTGTGCTTAAAAATATTTTACTTAATTAAGTGTGATAAACAACCTTAGGTTGGGGATAGTTATGCAAAAATTCCTGTATTTGTACATTGAAAAAATCACTATGGGACAATTGGCTACACAAATTATTCGGTTTTGATTGGTTGGACTCTCTTTAATTCAAAATATAACTTAATTTCCATAAATATTGTTAATATAATTAAATAATATTTATTAATTATTTTTACATTCAAATAAAATTTAACTCATTATGCATACATTCATGCATTTTCAACTATCCATCACTTTTAATAACGTATATTACTTTTACATAATCTCAACTTTAATAATTACATTTTAAATATTATTTAAATATAAATTTAAAATTGTACTAAATTATTCCACAATTAACTTTATTCAAAATAAATCACTTTATCCAATAAGATCAACTACAACCCATCGCCACATTTGCGTATTTGAGCTAGAGCTGAGTAAACACTTCTTCAATCCATGGCTAGATATTGGTCCTATGGTAGATGGGTGTATATAATATGTATTAGTAAATGTGTTTATGATGTTAAATTAATTTGCGTTTTTTATTTATTGATGTATTATAATTTTATTTTGTAATATTTTTAATATTAAAATAGTACCATATGAATAAAAATTAACCACAATAAAAGATACATTTTATTAAAATAAAAAGTTTACAACACACATAAATTACAAAATACACAAATAAAAACAACATAATTAGAGTTAAAATAAAAAATTACAACACACATAAATTACAAAATACACAAATAAAAACAACATTATTAAAATTCGGATGAGGAAACTTATTCTTATTATCTTGGGTAACAGAAATTTATATAAGATTAAATCTACATATATATATTAAAATTTATTTGAAATAAAATGAATAAAAAGATATATTTAACGTAGAGTAAAATGTAGCGTGACCGGTTGGAAACGAAACTTGATTTTTGTTTCACTCTACTCTAAAGTAGAGTAAACTTTGCACTAAAGTAGAAATAAGGGCTGGAGATGGCCTAAATCCAATCAAAACAAAAAATATTTTAGATCCAGTCACTCAGACATTTCATTTCAGTTTTCTTAATATCTTGTGTGCGTATCAGGGGCTGAGTCTTTCTATGGCACATGTCCACATGTGCCGACAAGGAGCAATTACTTTTTTTTTTATTTTTCCAAACAACATGATATATTACTCAGAAAGGATCAATATACATCGTTCGTAGGTCAACTAGCCAAATGCGTCACAACATAAAACCACAAAAGACATAACAAAGGATACCACCATAGCAAAGGAAAAGGAAAGGGAGTAGTAGCCTAGCCCGCGGCTAAGACCAAAGCAAAGGCCCCGGGGTTTGGCATCTACTCCCCACTAGACTTAGTCCGAAAAGGATTAAAACTGATTAACCAAAAAAGACTAGCCACTGATCCAACAACGGCCCTAGCCAGCCTTCAAAACCTAAAAAAACCAACAACAAGCAAAAGAAACAAGAAATCGCCTGGGACTTGACATGGCATATTAGGGAAATAACTTCGACCCTCAATCAGGTCTGGGTAGGATTGATCTAGTCCTTGCTTCACCGTCAAGTCCTCGATTAGTGTCTCTTCAAGGAAATTCTTGAATTCATTTGAGATGTGAGCAAAAAGGGTTGACATGCCTAAACTCTTTTGCCTGGTTCGTTTGATAAGATTGATTGGACTATATATATATATATATTTGAATAGATTGTATTGTACAAATAAAATTTTATTTCTATATGTTATTTGTAATTGGTATTTGGATAGGATATTGTCTCATGCATATCTTTTGTTTTTCTTAATAATTCATGAGATATAATATATTTGGTCAACTATGCCCTAGTAAAATAATACAATAATGGATGTCTTGTTTTCATTTTATTCCCTATTTGTTTATAGCTTCATATTTTTTCCCCAAACAACAAATTATTTTCAAAAGAAAAAAAAAAATCATTCTTGATATTCTTCTCTTTCATTCAAATTGTTCACCCCCTATGTTTTTTTTTTTCCAAAATACATGCTTTAATTTTTTATTGTTCATAACATTTTTGTATTCAACATCAACAATTTTCCTTCCATATAAGGCAATTGCAAGTCTCCAACATGCCCTTTCCTCCAAGCCAATTGATTTCGAAAAAGAAAATGATAAATGAGTCTGCGAGGACATAAATGACGGAAAGAACTGTTGTTGAAATGTTTTTCCTACGTCGACTGCCTCCTGATGCTGTTCAAAAAGTGGAAAGACTCATAATCATGGACTGCTTGACACTATTGACGATGGCAGTCATCACTTTCCCGTCATTAATTTGACATATCCTGATGTCAGCAGCATTGTTATTTTCAACCTTTCATTCAGGGCCATCATCGGTCAAGTGGAAGGCTAGACCATAACCCCTCAATACTATTTCCTCATAAAAATCCCACTCCCGATAATTCTGGCCATCGAGAGTGATATTGATAGCAATGGCATAGAGTTGAGACATGAGTCGACAACAAATGTAAAAAAACCTTGGCGATGAGTGACGTGGCTGCGATGGGCAGCGTAAGATCACGAGACGGACGAGTGAAGACTCAAAACATGAACTGAATAGTGTCGAGATCGATTGGAATAAACGAACCCTAACCTCGACAACTGGTTAGTCTGAAAAATGCCAAAACGGACACCCAAAAAACTTCAAAACAGGAAACTGAGAATGGGCAGCAACCTCTCGAAAGTCCAATCCCACGAAAATTCGCCAAAAAATATTTCGGCGAATCACGCAGCCCCACGCGCTGGCGCGTGAGATGCCAGACAAAAACCTTTTCCGGCGTGTGTGACTCACACGCGCGGTATTTTTCGGCGATGTTTGGCCGAAAAGTGAATATTGGGGCGGTGAGATGCCTGGTGTGGGAGGTGAGACTTGAAGGAAAAGAAAATAAAAAAAACCCTATTTCTGTTGGTTTGATACCATGTTACAAACCTAGGGTTTGATGGATGAGTTGATAGATTCTTTTGATATGAAAGGACCATATATATAGAGTTGTTCATGGATCTTATGGGTCTGGCCTTGATATACTTAACAACTGCAAGGAGAGGTTGGTCGAGATTCAGTTGGTTGAGGGTGTTGAGGGAAGAAAAATTAAGATTGGAGGAAACTTGGTGAGCTACTGAAGGAAAAACTCTTTAACTTAATAAGGGAATTTAAGGATGTATTTGCATTTACTCCAGAAGAGTTGACAGGAATTGGGGTAGACATCATCTAGCACAGGTAATTGAACATTGATCTAATGGCCCGACCTGTCAAGCAAAAGAAGAAAATATGTCGCATAACATAAAATATGTAACGTTCGATTTGGATACGCGATTACATAATATGGGTAAGTGTTTCGCATACTTGTTAACTATGTGTACGATTCGAATATGCTAGCGGTAAAATATGCGAAAACTTGTCACATGATCGTAAAATATGCGGCAATCAATTTGAATAAGCGATAACTATATATGCGAAATAAGTTCGCATAACAAAGATTATGCGGTGGATTTTGATATGGAATTAATAGATATGCGAATGTGTTCAGGATAATTGTAAACCATGCGTCCGATTTAGATATGCGTTAGTATATATGCGATAAAATCTCGCATAATTGTTAATTATGCAGTTCATTTGGATGTGCTATTTTTATATCACATATAGTTTTGTGAGTTGTGGGGTGAAAAGAAGTTTTTTTATGAGACGGTGTGTAAAAGAAAGTACATGTATATAATGTGGCGTAAAAGAAATTGTCCCTATATTATTTTACCTTACCTTTTATAGTAGTACTTGTATTTATATACGAAACGACTATATTGCAAGATGTAAAGCCATGGAACACCGAACATGTTATTTCTAGCAATCTCATCAACATTAAAAAGAAAATTTAAGATGTGTAGGAGCAACATAAGTGNACACTTAGCCGGGTATTTCATTTTAATAGACCACAATCTCATAGTGGTAGACGAGTACGGATTGGCGCAGGGTTACATAGTTCTCCTTGGCAACATGGACTAGTGCAACAAAATAAGCATAAAAGGTAGGAGATGTAGACAAAGTAAAATAAAAGAAGTACAACGGTAAGTCAGCATCTTGTCTGAGGTCCCCAACTGCGAAGCAAACAAAATAATCTCCTCACGCGCAAGAGATAAGGCTTTTTTTTAACACATAATTAGGTGGAGCTCCACAAAAAACCACTTATTTTGTGCATGATCTTGACTCTGAAGTGCGAACCCATATTCCGCCATATGCACGTGTAGCAATAAATAAATGGTTCTTATTAATTAGAGATTCATTTTCTTTGGAATAATTAAAAAATGGCTGTCACATTAAAAGCCAAGCGTGGAATGGCACCAAACATGTACAAAAGAGATAATATGTCACATGGGTGAAGGGGCCATGCTATTAAAGATGTTTTCTTTTAGCGAACAATTACAAACGTGACCAATCTTGAATAGGAAGTGTCTCCGCAGATACTAAAGGAGACGATTGCATATAGATTAAACCGATTATAATCTAACTTAAGGGTTATAATTCAACTTGGTGAGTTAAAAGTAAGCTTAAGTTAGTTATTAAATTCAACTTGATTTCAATAGATAAATTCAACTTGGTGACTTAAAATTACGTCAGTAGATAAATAGCGAAGTTTCAATAGTACGCGGATGAGTACTTTTAAATTTCTACTTCTACTGTTATACTTTTAGTTGTCCTTGTACATACAAATCAATGCTTTTACATCTTCTAGTTGGCTTTTACAATTAAAAGTAAAGAAATGCTTTTACAACCTCAGCATCAATCACCCTCTCCAAACTTGATAAAAGTACAAGTTTTATAATGTACCAAGCATCCCCTAACTCTAAGAAACCATAAATGTAACGCTCCCATAGAATAATAATAATGAGAATAATCGTAATAGTAATAATGATCATTTTTACGATCTCTCCCAAGGATAAACTATTCCAAATTTTTCAAACTAGTGGAAGCTGGTGTATACATGTCAATGTGTTGCAAATGCAACATAGATTACAACATACAAACTCTGGCCATTTCAACAACGAGAAACCAACAACATAAAGTACTTACTAATCCGAGTTTTCCAATTTTAATTCTCTTTATACACGTCCTCAAGATTGTATAAAATACACTCCAAAGAATGAAAATGAACCAGAACAGCGCAAGAAACTACAAGTTTACAACAAGTTTTTCAGCCACTATAGCCCCTTCCAAACCCAATACACAACAACAGATCCGATTCCCACCCAAAGCCCACGATAATATAACCTTCCACACATCAGCAGAACCAAGTCCATAAATGCTTAATCAATAAATTCATAACCAAACATGATTCTTCCATGTTCAGTAAACCACAGATAAAATCCATCCCCGATTAAACGCTAAGCACAAGTTTTTCCAGTCCCAAGCGTAAGCTCCAAATCATCCACCCCGAATTCGGTTATCTTCTCTCCCTCCCACGCCTTCACCGCGCAACTCTCGAACTCAAACTCGGGCCCACAAGCCCTCTTGGCCGCCGGGCCCCACCCAAACCCATCAACTCCATTTGTGGGCTTCACGAGATTGTAAGTCGGCGAGGCCGGGCAGCCCGGAGATGGCGGGCCCGACCGGAAACTGACCCAACGGGCCGAATTTGTGGCCGGAAAATCGGTCTCGTCGCATTCCGGGATGGGGACTGGCCGGAAAAAGCGCCGGCGGCGAGAAGGGCTGGACGGGCATGAAATGGGCTCGTTCGAAATGGGCTCCCAATGGGACTTGGGCTTCGAGTTTCTAGTTGGGGAGGAGAGAGGTGGAGTCACGGGGGCACTATTGGAAATTCGCAGGGGAGGGAGAGAAGCTAGGTTGTGGAGGAAAGGGAGAATGTAGGATGTGGGCCCGTCACCGCGTGTTGGGCTTGGGAAAGAAGAGGATGTTGGGCTGGCAGGGTAGGATGGGGCTGGGCTTGGAAAGGCCGAGGAGTTTGGGCTCGGTTGGATTGAGGAACAGAGGCTGATGTTTCTTAATGGTGGTCCAGAATCGGGTGGCGGTGGCTTACAACCCTGCCAGAGTTAAAATTAAATTGTGATGGAAGTCA